>JAVQKC010175941.1:0-13947 GCA_036025475.1 Philypnodon macrostomus
TTTCCCCCGTGGTGGATTACAGTGTGTTTTTTTGTTGTGTCTTGATTAAAGACGATTATTCTGAAACTCTGTGTAGCGTGTGTTGCGATTGGGTCCTACGAGTACACCCCCCCGTGACACACTGTACTGGTACAAATTCCTCTGACAGTTTGAATTTGACTTGTATGTGTGATGTATAGGCTCCATGACTCACTCACATTGACAGACACACACACCCACACACACTAACCACGTCTACCTCCTTGTCTTTGTCGTCTCTGTCCCTCCCCTCTTATAAAGAAATCATTGGCTCACCAGAGAAAGGGCAAATCCTCTTCAGCCAATTTAAATTCTCCTGAGCACATGCTGCTGACTATTCCAAACTAATTAATAGACATGTCATGAATAAAAACACTTTGATTATGAAAAGAGGTTGCCCTCTGCCTCCTTTTAGGCTTGTCATTAGTGTGCGGACACGTGTGGTGAATGGCTGGAGTGGTGGTACCAGCGGCCTGAGACAGCTGCACATGCCCTTTCTGATTAAATCTTTTTCTCCATGTTTTATTCAGGTTTTGACAGCACAGACCCAATGCCACGCTCTCTGATTAGACGTACGTGTAGCAACAGGAGAGCCAAGGCCGACAGGTACAAAAGGGCAAAGCCTATTCAAAGGCTAGGGCACAAAGATACGTGACCTGAGAGAGCGCACTCACACAAGTGCACTTCATCTGACACCCGCAGTCAGAATCATCTCCACTGAAAATACTATGCTGTAGCTCCACCGAAAGACACACTTAAAGTTGATCAATATAGACACCTCAAATGCAAAAAAAAAGTTAATCTCAAAGTTTTCTTGGCTTGTAAGCCTCAGGTTGAGATGAGATAAACTTTATTGTCTCTTTTTACGAAATTTGTTTTGGGCACATGGTGCAATAGTGCTGCATTATAGACAAATACATACAAAAAAGTAGAAAAAAAAGACTGAGGGTTGAACGTGCATATTGTCTTTTTGTAAAATTAATTTCTACACTTTTTTGACAGTGATGGCATTTTAGGGTAACAAATTGAACAGCCTATTTATGTTTTCCAAACTACAATATTATGGAATCACGTTGGTCTGCGTCCGCAGATACTACTAACAACCCAAAAACTAATTGCCTCACTTTAAACTTTTGCACACAGGTACATATCATAGAGAACTGGATGATTTTAGTACTTCTACGATGAATATAAATCAAGTAATTAATTACTTCCCTACTTATGGGGCCATTTTGCCGATATATACCTTACTGTCGGGGAGGACAGCACAGGCCTAGTTATCAATTATTAATGCCCCCAAAACAATTTTGTAAAGGCTACAATGTAACACAACCTATCACAGCACAATACTCCGACTGTACCTGAAGCCATTATACCACTGTCATGACAATGGGGGCGTATCACAGGAAGACAGCGTGCAGGGAAATGTTTACAATTCAGCAGCTTGTTTTACAGCTAAAACTATGGCTAAAAATGACAGCCATATTTATCAGGCTGTGGAGGTTTTCAAGGATACATGCTGCTATTTAAGCTAACACAAACAGCATGGACTTCTTCTGCACATTTTTAAATTGTTTGGGAAGTGATTGACGCTGGAAATGTCTGCCCAAGTGAAACATAACGCAACATAATCTGAGAGTCTTGTACTTTTTGAACTCATTCTGTTTTCTTTGTGTGTTTAATGACTGTTACTACTAGCTTTCATACTAGGTCCATAAATTGAACTGGACCTTGGTCCGTACTGAGGCCAGTTTGTTCTGAATCACGGACGCTAAAGTAGAACCAAACAGTGTTGGTCAGGCCTGTACACTGACCTTAATCAAGTCATTAATAACACAGTTTTAACATGAGGCTAATCCAAACATCTTTGTCAGTTTACGTGTGAGGCAATAGTTTTAAAGAGTCAAGTTTGGGTTTGCAAATTAAAGACCAGTTTTTCAGGTGTGATTGGTCTTGTTGGATTTTAAAACGGGTCGGGTGGGTCGGGTCATAAAAAAGCCAACACATGCGATCTTTTAGAACCATAGGATCATAGCAGTACCTGTAGCCTCCCTGCCAATGCACATTACTACAAACTTAGGCCGGGGACACACTGGATGGATACCGCGCCGAAGCCCCGTGTGGTGACACACTGCCTGTGGAGCAGTGCTGGTGCCTTGCTGTTGCTGGCTGCTACGCACTGTGTGGTTTATGTTTAAAAAACCTGGTAATACAAGCTTATTTTGAGATGAGAAATAAAACATGCCCTTGATTGGTGAAATACATGTTCTTTTACCAACTTTGTTTGGTAACGTGACGTTTTCCTCGTGGGATGAAAGAGGAGGATAAGAGAGAGTGGTAGATGGTATTCATTGACTATATACTGTGATCTAGGTTCAAATATAGGCCTAAATATATGTTCTCTATGTATTTTGAACAAGAACCACGCTGCAAACGTTTGCGTCAAGCAGAAACATTCGGAAAAATTCCGCTTGGCGTGCAGAAGATAAGGCTTTTGTGCTAGTTTTGTGTCTGTTTGGAGAGAAGCTGTTTCAGACTGAAGGAGAGTGGGCCTTTGAAATTCACTCGCCATTCTCATTCTCCGCTTGGCTCGTTGAGTGACTTGTTAAGCCGCATGGAGCTTGTATCTGACCACGGTGCAGAGAGAAGAGCCTCAAAGACCATTAAAAATGTATTTAAAACTATAATTGATGCAAGTTTAACCAGTCTTAATAGCTTGCCAAATTAATCGTTGCGTTAATTATTTTTGACGTGGCAATTTGAAGAAAAAAAAAGCTAATAGTTAACGCACTATTTTTAACAGCCCGACTTAGACCAATGTTGTAGTAACATCCAATTCTGAAATATGGATGATGCAATGTTTTTAATTTGTGCAGCCTGAGCTGCCTTTACCAAATTGAAATCCTGATATCAGATTCAAGTTCAAGTAACCAATGTTCACTAAAGTAGTGTGATCATAAGAATATTTGGCTGCTCAAGCACATATGTTTTTCCTTAACTTTAAGGCGACTTTACAACAACACTTGCTATACCTTTATGCTTGAATTATGGTGTTTTGCATGACAGATAGTAAATTGTCAGAAGAACCCACCATTAGCAGTGACTTTGCACAGTGAATGGATACGATCACCACTGCAGTTAGTTTTACACTCGGCTACTTTATCGACCGCACTCTACGAGTGCAACATCTCCAAGACGTACACTACACGCTCTGCGAAACTGTTATTGATGTCTCTTTGCCGCTTTATGTTACTCCACAAATAGGTTGTGGCTGTCAACATGTGGTCCCGGGCACAGCTGACTCGTCCCAAAGGGGAGTCGGACCCCCTGCAGGAGCCATCTGTATCCTGGACAAGGCTATCCATCATCCTTCGGTGCGGTGCTCAATTAAGGGTTCTTCTTCAGACAGCTTCAGGCGGCGGTGAGCAGGCTTTACATGTACCTGCCAGTAATGAGGGCCCTTGAAACCTGCCTAGTGGCTCTCAAAGCAAGCCTGGAGGGCCGAAGGGAATCAGTGAGTCAATCCCTGAGGCTGAACCCACGCCCATATTCAGGCAAGGCACCATATGTGGGCCCCTCTCCACATCTCTGTGGACCAACAGCATCTAAATTAGGAAGAAGGAGCCATCTCTCACAGCTCGAAATTCATTCAAATGAGAAATAGACTAGAGGTTTGTATAAGTGATACATTTCGCCCATTGTTTTTTAATATACAATTTATAAGCCTCAACATTGATTTAGTAGTTTTTATTTTTTCTTGGTTTATTGATGAGTATCAGACCAATATGATGGACTCAACACCTGCCTCAGGGTTATTTATGAAGCCACATAAAGTTGTCGACATGGCTTTGCATAGTTTTTGCATTTATCTTGCTGTGTCAGTTTAAATTGATATCTCAGGTATAGTGTTGTCCTATGCTGAGCTTTAAAAGAACAGCAGCAGAATGGCGCCTCTGCAAGTTTTTATATTTTCAATGAAATATTTCTAGTTAAGCTGTTATATATTGGCTACATTGCTTATATATGGCTGAATATATTATTTAAGTCTAGGTCTGGGCATTACACTACAATGCACTGCACCGTGTTTCTCAATTTTTTTGATCTGAGGCACACTATTTAGACGAGAAAAAACTCAGGGCACACCATCCACTAAAGTATTAGGGCACTGTGTTCATAATACAGTATTTATAATGAGTATACACTTATACACCCACTGAAAGGGAAGAGTGTTCATTTACCCTTATCTTCACCATATTCACTCAAACAGTCAACAATGGCAAATTTAAAACAGTAAAGTTAAATTTGATAACTTCTCAAGGCACACCTGACAATCACTCATGGCACACTAGTGTTCCCCGGCACACAGGTTGAAAATAACGGCATTACACTACAAAATTGCCAGATAAGACCATTGCCTTGGTGAAATCCTGATTTCTTTTATATACCATATTCTGTACATTACATATTTTCAAAAAGGTGCCTAGTGTGGCTACTGTGAATTCCTCTGCACCTTGACCTGAATATTTAGAGGAATCCCTGCTTCTGTCTGATGTGTAAAAACAGTTATTTCACCAGGTGCTTTGACTTACTCCATATGACATATTCATTTACAACTTTGGGGCAATAGTTTGAGGCAGGGGAAGATTAGATGCAATTCATAAAATTGTGCTCAGTCGCGCTTGGGGCTGCCTCCACTGCACCCACTGGTTAAGTGCTTCTCATTAATTTCCACAAACCAGACTTCCAGCACATCCTCCAGTAATATTCTCCTGCCTGCGTAACCTTAGGCTACCACTGCCCCACTGCTAGGGAACAAATAAGTGTATGGCAAACAGCCTGGCCTGCCTTTGAAGCAGCACACAAACACAAAATCTTTCACATTGCTTTTCAAGAGGCTCTGTATAGGTCAGATGGTGATTATTATATCAGCGAAACAAGACTTTTTGGCCTAGTTTCAGAAAGGCAGTAATACAAACAAATATTTGTATAGTAGCACACTGTTTTCTAGTGAAACTTGAGTCTCCAACATGTTGAGAGCAGATTTTGTGCAAGTTAGCCTCAGCTGTGACCGGTTTTGCACCAAGGGACTTTGTCGACAGAAGAAGGATCCTCTCGGCTATGATGGGGTGAAATGTCACAGCCCACTGCCCCAGCCAGATGAGACCGCGTTACACACCGACTTGGCAACCAGACACAAGATAGTTACGGCTTATCATACAAAGGCTCCGGGAAAGTGGCCAGCGGGCATTCCCCCTGCGTTGGTATTTGGTCGTATTGAGTCCGCATCTCTTACATTGCAAATCACATTCTTCATGCTGCCGCGCTGAGCTCTCACGCTGTTTCCCAATAATCACACCAGCTGGTTTGTGCCCCATCTAAATCCCTTCCCTACAAGATTCCCAATCCCACATATGACTCCAGAACCACATCAGCGGTAAACAACATAAAGAGGAGCTTTCATGTTCTATAGTGACAGTCATGCTTCCATTGCAGGTATCAGCCTTCACATATTGTACAATGGAATGTATAGATTTATTTGTTACAGGTAGTGCATGGATGTAGGACGCAGGTGTGGTCACATGTTCACACGCAAGATGAATAATCAACCAGTTACAGATGAGGCTTTGGCCTTGTCTCTAAAAGCATTGCAAATCATGTTTTAGCTTCTATCAGTTAGCATTTTAGAAGGGATACTGTGGATGTGGAGTTAACTACATTGCATGAACTCTGGCAGACATCTTTTTAATCTTTATCCATTATCATATACTTTTGTCATAAATGTTGCAGAAGATAGAATTGCCAGAATAATATTATATAAGCTTGTCATTATTTGTGCTGTGAATTGTACAAGTGAAAATAAGCTTTATGTAACCAGGACAATATTGAGCCTATATTATTTCTAGAAAGTTGCAGGTATAGCAGCATAATAGATACAGTAAGGCGGTTAACTGGGATGGCTTTGAAACCATCTCGATTAAATTCACACCACATGCGTTCTCTTCAAACGACTTGCAAGTGGATGTTTTTGTTGCTATTCTTAGGCAGACAAGCCTCCAGAGCCACACTCGCTTTTATTTTGATCACACAAGAAGAATATATCCAGATTTTTCCCGTAATGATCCCTATCCTTTCCATCTGTGCGATGGCGTGCATTGCAAACAACTTGTTGTAAATTAAAGACACATTTTCTTCTTATAAAGAGTGATCTAGACAAAATTCAGAATTTGAAGTATTGATCATATTTTGGAGTTTTGCTTCAGCCTTGAATGGATATAGAAGTGTGTTTGCAGTCTACATAATTATTCAATGTGAAGAATCTTTCACATTTGTCATTGCCAATAAATTTACCTACAAAATTATCTTGCTAGAAAACAATTTTCCCATTCATCAAACCATTTGCATATGCAGCCACTTCATATTACCCTCACGCTATAGCGGGCGTTCATTCAGGAGATGTTTATGTCCCCGAAACGAGTGTGTCTGTTGTTCACAAGCGCTTGAGCATGTGGCCAGAGCGCTGTCACTAATAAGAGGAATTAAATTTGTGTAGATAAACATATGGAGATTGCAGGGTGTGAAATTGACTTGGGGCTGTGAAATTAAAGGCAATATCCAGCGAAGTGATAGCTCCGGTTGTTATGCACTGTACGTGTGCACGCTGCAATTCAATTAGTGCCCTTGATCGTCATCTTTAGCGAGCCATCTCCGGCGAAGATGTTTGATTTATTTGTTAATTTGAAACCAACTCTTCCTTTTACTCTGCAGAGCTCCATCCATCCCTCCACACTACAAACTCTACAAGCACCATCAAGCCACTTTCCACATCACAGGCACGAGAAATCAACGGAAAAATTGGCTTGCCAAAAAAATCTCACCCAACTCTTGGCGAATTAATCCCATCGAAAGTGGATTAAATATTAAAGAGTTTGGCATGTGCAAGGGAAGGAGGAGTGGAGGCTATTGAAATGCCAGGGGGATTAAGTTGGGAGCGGATATAGTGGTGCAGCAGGCAGGCAGCAGTGGCATGCTAGCGTTGCTGTTTCTCAATAATAGAAATGTCAGAAAAGGGGAAAGTGGAGCGGGTGAAGGGGTGGGGGTGGGGGTGGGGGAGTGGGCTGAAGGGATGTCCTGCTATAGCTGCAAGCCTTAGCAATCACAGCTGCTGCACTGTGGAATTTTGTCATTACAAGTGCACTCACAGGAAATGGCGTTCACCTTTAGCAGCGAGGAAAGTTTGGGGTTTAAAAGACATCCATTTCTGTTAGACCAAGGCCCTCCATAATCTATAGCCAATTTCAGTCGACCAAAATTTTTAAATCAGTGTGGCTCAGCTGATTTTTATTTTGACCCCAAACTAGAAGACACCCAGTTGACGGTGTGGACCATGTGCGCACGATGTATGGGTGTTTTGTTGATTTTTTGAAATGACATAAATATGGCTACATTTACAAAGGCCCTAAACACATCTTGTAATATGATACCTCCGCTGCGGTCAGTGTCCCTATATGAGACTCTCAGCTAAAACTGGACAATTAATTGCATTTGCAATATAATCCTATTTCCTAATCGCAGAGGCACGCGATTCTTGGTCACATATGTAACATTTAGCAAGAGTAAAAAGTTCTGCACTTACTGCACGTCCCAGGCTGTATGTGTGCTCCAGACTAATCCTTAACATGTCACAGACTGCAGGTCCAGCTAGTTAGCCACATATTTTACTGTCTTTTGGCTTTAGGCTCTTTATGAATCGCTTGTATAGACACCTCCGGGCTGCAGCTCACTGGCTAATAAAGATTGACAGCTAAGATCAACACATGTGTGGAGTGCAAACCAGCTATAGTGGACTTGTTGAAAATTATGTCCGAACAGAAACAAAACAAACACAAAAGACTAGTTCTCAGCGGAGTGTGGCCAGTAATGTGCATCAGGAGGGTGGCTACAGGTGCTGCTATCGTCCTGTTTCTCTCAGCCAAGAATATAGGCTACGACGCTACATACGCAGACCGACACGCCACTCCTGCCTTTTTAAACTGTGTTTCATAAAAACACCAGTAATCAGTAGTCTAGAAGTTTATGAAGTAAATTCCATCTGCAGTGCCAAAAGAACCTAGTGTGAAGAGAAGAAAGTAGTGCTTTGGCTGTTTAACTCTGCAAGCAGCTGGAGCAGGGGCGGTAGCAGCTTTAGGGGACTCGGGACGGTAGCTCCATCCACTAAAAAGGCCCAAAGGCGTGATTAATCTGATAATTGTAGCCTCTACAAAATTAGTCACTAGTCGATAGCATGTCTAGCACTAAATATTAATTTGGCTACTGTAAGTTATTAATTGGTAGGCTAACAAAGAAATAAAAAGGTAATAAATGAAAAATAAACATTTTAAAATAAACATAAACCTATTCTGCTGCACAGAGGAAATTTGTCATAACATGCACAACCTGGAAAAGGGCGTTCACCCAAGGACAGTTTAGATTTTTTTTAAAGTTGTCCACTATTGAGCAGACGGATGCACTCAATAATCTATGCCAATTACTGATTTTTAGTGGAACAAACATTCAAAACCAAGCCTTGCCTTCAGGAGGAAAGCATTATTCATATCCAATTTCATGCTTTATTTTATAGTGTTTTATCTCTCCCAGAGCGCTCACTTTGTCAGCATCAGTAATGCCTATAAATCTGACTGTGGAGGAGATTAGGCTGCGTGAAGTGCCGCTGCCTGCAGTAATTAAAATTCTGCTGGATGGCCAGGGTTTTCTCTCCTGGCATCAGCGCATCCAAACACATCACGGGCTGTCTGTCTCCTGTCTCCCACTCGCTCAATCTCCCACCGTCCTTTTGTCCCTCCTCAATAGTTTTAATCAATTACAATACATTTTGAGACCGATAACAGTATCGCCGTAAGAGGGATGAACAAAGGGTCCTTTCAACATCCAAAAGCCCAGATTGTTTGTTTTTCCGTCTCCTTATCTTGCCTTATCTCTGCATCTCTCAGCATGTACAAAAAGAAAAATAATTATTTTGAGTAGAGAGATAAAATACTGTATCACACAGATATAAAACAATATGGACAATGGAAAAAGGGTGTGATTTGGGCAATTGTCATAAGCATGCATTAGGCTACACATGCTAAAAGTACCATTTTTGAATTCTTATTTACCTTTAAGAATTTAAAAGGAATGGAACATTGTGAGCATATTTATTATTATATTTATTATATTATATCGCATATTTATATTTACTTAACCCCAAAATCTAATTTGAGATTAAATTTAATAATAAAAATAATACATTTTCTTTGTCTCTGTATGAGCTGCTCATGAGGCTGTCTGCCAGTGTTGTCTAAAACAGACTGTACTATGGGAGTTCAACCTTTCCAAACTACAATATGTCAGTCTGCATGTGGCTTTTGCTCAATAAACATGAATTTTATGACCGAGGCTGATAGCCAGAGAATCACAGTTAATCACAAACACAATAAAATATCATGTGTTACAGCGGTGGCAGCATATGAAGTCGGGCATGCTCTGGAGCTGGCATTCTTTTTAATAATTCAACTGAACATGACATTTTAATTATGGGAATCAGGGCATTTCACATAGTATTTATTACACTGGAGTTGTAGATAGGTTTACACATTGTTTTTCATTACATGAAGTAATATGACTACTGACTATTGACCCCATGACTAATATGGAATATAATTAACATACATTGTGAAGGAGCCTCAAAAATATAATGGGAACTGTGTTTATTTATTTAATTTAAATACTGTACTACGGAAATTATTTGTTGCTATATTGATGCAAAATTAATTTTACAAGGTACCACTTCCTTTTTATCATTTAAATAGACTTTATTCTGTACGATGTACAGAACAGCACACAGATAAATCATTAACCATCAACAGTAGGGATTTACCCTCACGTTTGAAACATTTATTCAGGTAGCATGTTACATGTTCCTGGCAGTATAATATTGATCAGTCCACGCAGTAATGTAAAGAAAAGGCTTTCAAATTCAACTAAACGCTCCTGCCATTCATCCTCTTTCCTCGTACACTTGTTGGCTCTTATGCTTGCTGTTAATCTGTTTTATCGTTTCATCGAAGCACTCTTTGTCTCTGAGTTACGCGGATGCTCCGATCGGGCTCATAAGTTTGTGTCTCGTTTATAAGTTAGACATGTGGAAGTTATGGGCCAAATCCAGTGGTTTTAATCAACAAATGCGCCCACTCGCCTCGACAGCCGATTCGGTTTACGGCCCGTGTGACCTTTTCTGGGCCATAAAGCTGCGCCTGTGCCAATCTCACAAACGTCACAGGGTCAGCGCTTCATCAGTTATCTGTACTATAACAGCAACACCACCTCCACTCTCCATCTCCAGCTATCAGACTAAGAGAGATAGATGGCTTTATCGGGAAATGTAGCTATTGCGCTACACATGCTGACATAAATTCCCATCCGATAAGGAGGAAAGCATTACAGGGATGGTCAGGAGGCTTTACCTTGAGTTCGACTGGTGAGATTTTACCCCCAGCTTTATCAATAACAGTTATGTATGATAAATGTGTTATTTACGAACTTTTAAATAGTTATAAGTAAATTATTGTACTGCTGTATTGGCCAGGACTCCATTGAAAAGGAGATTTTTAATCTCTCTTTCCTGGTTAAATAAAGGTTAAAAAATGTGATATTGTTTTCAGGCACAGAGCTCTCAAGTGGTTAATTATGACAAGATTTATGGCAGTCTTTATGGCCAGTGTGTTATAGACTCCAATGCAAGTCAGGTACCAATTACACAATTTATTTGAGGGTATTTTAAAGTCCTTTGGGAAAAAGACATTGTGCCAAATAACACTAATAATCTAAACCCCATGCATAACAATACTGGCTTCCAATGAATTCATTTTGCCAAGCTGTGATCTATTAGTGGCTCAAAGTCTATAGCATTTACCCCTGAACTAAATGATAGGCGGTTCAGGTACAAGTAGATTTAGCACAATAGGTGTTGAAGATTTAGTACTGTAAGGATGAGGTCTTGCCTAAGTAGCATTTTAAAACTGTTGAAATCCTGTTACAAATATTCCCAGACATGCTCCACAGGAGGTTAATTTATTCCAATATGGAAAACAATTTTATCAGATCAGATTCCCCCAAGAAAACACAAGATTGTGACTTAATTATTATGGAAACATTTATGCAGTATTTATTCTTATTTCAGGCCTGTTTTTACTTTGGGATTCTTTCAGTCATTTTCAGTTTCTCTTTTCCTGAAACAGTGCCCGAGGGCCACAGGAGTGTGTCTGCGAGCGTTTGGGGTCTTGAATACTAAAGCGGAGGTGACACAATGAAGCTATGTGAGAGGCTGCTACAAAGTAAAAAACAACCACAGACCCAGTTAGGATTAGCATGACTGGTGTGTGAACAGCAGCACAAAAGGTCGCTGTGGCTTTAACCTTGTGCTTGGCACCGCTAGCAGCCCTGACACATTGGTGTATTGGACCGCTCACATACTCACCTCCCTGTGGAACTGGGGCGAGCAGACAGGTATAGCCTGAGAGGATGTTTGCCTGTTTGTGGGTATGACAACCTCAGACACTTCCTCCATCCAGTGTCAGTTTGAGAAAATACTACCTTTTAGTGATGAGGTTAAACACTCCCTATATATTTTTTTTACATAACAGTAAAATAATCATAATAAAAAATAGATACAGATTTACATGTATTTCAAGATTTAAATAGTAGCTTTTTAAAGAAGTAAAGCTCAGTAATGAAGATGACATTATAGTTTCTAGTCTGGATGTGATGTTTTAACTCCAGCTAAAAGAGATCAGAAAGGGAACAAATTACGTTTTATTATACTCTTAAACCATTATGGGTTTTGTAGCTTAATGTGTAGAGCATTTACCCCTGAACTAAACTATGGTTCAAGTTATCATCATTTTATCTTTACATTGTGAGGTAGAGCAAATACATGGGACAACTTTTGAATTCTCTGGTTTCTTAACTATGCAGTCCAATGTTGTTAAAGCTAGAGAGTAAAGGCAGCACAATCCTTGAACAAACTTGTATACTCTTTTTTTGCCGACTATCAATAAATACTACCGTGCTAGTTTTTAGTATTACATTTTTTTCATGTTCATAATATTGACTTTTCAGTGAATTACCCTGGCCTTGCCTCCTGTCCATAAACATGAATGGCCAAATGGAACCGTTTTGTTGACTCAAGGCCAGGCTCAAATTTACCAATACGCTCTGAACAATGTGTATAACCATGTCTGTGTTTACAGTATTGCAGCCTGGACAGTTTCTCCCTTGCCTGTATTTCTGCCAAGATTTAAGGGATTAGACAAGGCTTGTATTTTCACTGGTGATACACAGCGCTTAACCTTGCTCCACTGTAATGACCGTTCTCAGATTATGCAGTAAATGTACACATTTGCCCAATTTACTCTGACCAGAGGAACAAAAAATACAAAATATGCCGTCATAAAAGTTTTGTAGGAGTCATTGCTAATTACTTTCTTCATGTATTGTATCAAAAGTTGTTGGTGGTTTTCATTGAGAGTTATGTTACAAAAGCTAAAACTAAAAAATGACAGATTCCTTTCAACATAGCTTTCACAATTCAGAACACTAAATGTTTCGTTTGGAAAAATCTTGCTGCTGCCAAGAATTCAATCAGCAGAGCATGTGTTTTAATGCTCCAGACAATAGCTGTTTTATATTACCTTTTAAGACACCGACCAAGGTACCTCTTGTCCTAAGTGCTCCCTCCATTTTACCTCACAAATCAGTTAACTTTTCTTGTGCTCCTCTATTGTCAATTCAGCTTTTGCTTCTTGATCTTGCTATTTTGATGGTAATGGAGTGTATTGTTGCCCGCTCTGCCCCGCTGCCCATGTGAAGGACAGTGTGTCGAAGTCGAAAAACCTTTTACAACTCAATCTATGGAGAACGCCAGTGGATTTGAAATGCAAAATTAAACCGACTTAATCTGTTTATTTGTTGATACGGGCATGTAGGCGGCATTGGGGAAATGATTTCATTGCCCTTTTAAGTCTTAGGGTCAGAGCTAGAGCATATGGTTGGCTGCTGACATACATACTTACAGCACTGTGGAGAGCAGAGCATGGATGGATTAGATGCAACCAGGACTTTATTTTTTAATGTATTGGATGTTGTCTGTGTAACATGGTGCACACATAATACTTGGGATACACTTTATTTGAAGTATATGATTAAATGTATGTTAAAAAATGATTTTTAAAAATATTTTTCTGTTGTGCTGCATTCCTGATCTGACCATCCCAAAACATTTAAACACCAAAGGTAAGCAAAGTACACAATGAGTTTGTGTGAGAAATCATGATTTAATAAGTCAGTATTAAACTGAGTCATAACCACAAACTTAACGTATACAGTTAATGCATGCATTTCTTGGGTGATTGTGATGAACCATGACATTGGTGATAAACGCACTGACCAGAAACTGTCAAATGGTACCATAGCGAGCCTTGTGGCACTTCCTTCGGTCACGCTTCACACCCTTCCCGCTCCCGCCCTGCAACGCCCGAGCCGCTCCACATCAGCTATTGTAGGACACATGGGGCCAAAGTTCACAGTAACGCTGGCTAAAGTGAGTCACTAAATAGCTCAAGGCATCTGCAGCCAGCGTTAGTCACCGCTAAATGTCTCTTCACCTCTCTCCTTTTGAACTACAATCCCTGCCTCAGCGTCCGCTCCAATGTAAAGTGAATAAAACATGTAGCTATGGTTTCTTCCTGTATTTGTTTGACCACTTTATCTCCCATTGACAATTCTGAAAGTTGAAAAAGGGCATCTGGACAAGGTTTTGATTGTTGAAAAGCTTTCATCTGCCAATCCAGCAGACTTCTTCAGTTCTGGTTCGAAAGTTGGGTGAGCTGAGATTAT
>JAVQKC010175951.1:0-12122 GCA_036025475.1 Philypnodon macrostomus
AATATTAGGCTAATTTAAAAGAAAAAATGAGGGCTATAAAAGTGAAAATAGGAGGGGACCTAGGTCAGAAAGGGGGGGTCCGGACCCCCCTGTCCCCCCCGTGATTTACGCCTATGGTAGTAACATACCTACTTTTAAGGCCTACTTTTAAGGCCCTTTCCCCCCTGCTAGTCACGCCCACTTCACCTTTTTACATAGAAAAGTGTTTGCAGCTCCTGAGAAGGTTGAAGCCTCAGCATACAATATTACTCAAACGTGTCAATGAAACACAATACAACTCTGTGTATGTTTTCTGATGAGAGAACAACATAATAACATGGTAGAAATCTCATAAAAATGTAGCTATCATAATGCACCCCTTTAATGTCTGACAGCAAAGAATGTTCTACTTTTGAGGTTAAAAGATGCATGTGTTATCAAAGCAGACTCTATTTGCATTGCATAATATTCTCTGAGAAGTAGTAATTAAATAGCTGCGGAGGTCAAAAGTCACGACCGAGTTTCGAAATTTATGCCATGACACATTATGCATATTATACCATAACCCATATACAAGTGAATCATATGCAAAGATGGTGCGTGCCAGAAATTTTTACATGGAAGCACCCATTAACATTTATTAACTAGCAACATGAAGGAGACCGAGACATCTACAGGTTGTTTCACAAGCAAGGACTACACCACACCAGCAGTGGACGTTAGAGAGTTTATTGAAGTGATTGGTTCTGGTACCAGAGGATGCAGGTGATGATAGCTGGGTTAGATGAGACTCAGTATGGGGGTTCCATCTCTGGTAGATAGCCCAGCTGACTAAAGACCCCCTCCTCTGGACTAACGTGGGTGTCTGAATGTTGGAAGATGAAACTTGAGACAGCAAGGGTAGAGAGCGTGGGTCGAGAGAACGGAGACGAACAGTGTCTGGGGGTTTTGGAGGGTATAAGAATGGCTTGTGGGTAAACTGGAGGTGTGGGCGAGGTGTGGTTAACGTGAGGTGTGTTGTGGAGATAGATGAGACGTGGTCCTGCTCCTGAACCTATGTTAACATAGTAACATCATTTGTTGGATAACATAACTGAATGAATGACAAAAAAGTAAAAAATAGTAAGTGTAAGGCTCTTATACCAGAAGGATGAAGGGTAGGAAGGGGGTTGAAATAACATGGAGCAATGGAGATCCCTTCTGGGCTGCTCTATTCACATCAAGCATTCTGAGTCATCAAGGCATCCAACAAACCATCTTTACTGTAAATATTATTATCTCTTTTACTTGTTTCTGCAACCATCAGAGGATCAGGTGACAGGAGCCAGAGCATGTCATTTACATAAAGCTCTTACAGTATTCAGTGTGTGTTTCTTGTTGAGCCATTGTCACTCCTGTCGCAGTTTCCTTCTGTTTCACACCTGTCTATATATTTATATATAAGACGTGTGTGACTGCTGGTGCAACCGTGACAGCCTGCCAGGTATAAGGTAATAACAGTGAAATCCTTCTTAAGGCACTAATGAAGTAGTCACATTGCTGTCTGTATCAGGAAATCCAATTCGTTTAGCACCACAAAACACTTTCTCATTGGCCAACTTTTTCATCTTTTGTTGCTACTCTGTGCAGAGATGAGACATGACATTGTTGAGAGCAGACTTTTATGGTATTGTTTTATGGTCTTTAATGTGGGGCTGGGTCTTCCACTATTTCTGAACAGCACATCAACAATACATACAGTAGATGGAGCATATTGATATTCAAAACATGTACAAGTCTTTCATGGAGAAATGGTGTCCTTGTACCTCCAGCCTCTGTATGGGTCAGTACTATTTGTCCAGATTAAAAAGAGCAAAAACAGTGTCTGCGTTGCAGTGTTGACCGAGACATATCTGTATAGAATTTAGCAACGTTCTAAAAGAATAACATAGAATTTAAGGTGAAATAGCTTCACATTCTTAGTCTTAAAAACATTGGTTTGATTTACACACATCCATTGCAAACCTGTTTTGATTTGAATCATTTCTGTTGATTAAATTAAATCAACCCATAAAACATTGCCTGTCCATCAGTAACATGTATAGCTCTAGGGAAGAAGTTTGATTCACTGACCTGCCCACATCTTTCTGTGTGGGCACTATGGTTTACCCATCAATAGGCTAAACCTCCAGCTAATCCAATCACAGGTTGCCCCAGTGGTATTTGATCAAATGCAGGAACCATTCATGTTCATGTTTTTACAACAGACCCCGTGCTAATTATGCAAGGCCAATTCTAAAACCTAAAAAACGTAAAAATAAAATAAAATAAATAAATTAAATTTTAAAATTAAAAAGGTAAATTCAGCATTAAAGACCTAAAACATTTTTAATTGGTGTGCTCCAAAAGGTTTGAGATGTAGGCCACCTCCCGCCTCAGGCCCATAGTTTCTGGGGTAGGCTCCTCCCACCACACTGAAAAAAGTGTAACGTTCACACAAAAAAATCTTGTCTTGTTTTACTTATCAGTCCAACTAAAAATATGTGCATTTAACGCCCATGGATTATTTCACATATTCACATTAAGAAATCTCAAATACAATCTAGAATTGTTTTTGCAATAAGCTAATGGAAAACAGCATCTTGAAATGGTCTATGCTAAAGAAAATGCACGAAGAACTGAATAACCTTTTTGAGCCAAGTGTTAGGAACTGATTTCTGGTTTAAGTGAACCTCTATAATTTTCATATATAGAGAAAATAGCTCATTTTGTGATATCTAACGAATGAGATATACATGTATAATCAAAAGTCCCACCTTCGCCCTGTGTATCTTTAATGTTATCCATATTTCTTGTAGATTTGGGTTAGCCCGCTGCTTCTAACTTTTGGTTGAAGAGGATTTGAGGTCACTGTGTCCTGCCTCATGCGGGAGGTGAATGAAGGTGCTCCAACATTATCTTGACTGAAGATTTTTACTTTGCAGTGGGAATCAAACGAACCACTTGCTGATGGAGACTTGCTCTTTCCCAAGTACTTAAGCCAGATCATGAATTTTTTACCTCTGACTATATTTAACCATTCTTCTCTCGTAGGATCTCTCGCACTTTGAATTGGAGAGATTGGAAGACACTACTAAGCCTGTGAACTCTTTCCGCCCACATTATATATTTATACATCCAATTGTACAAATCGGGGGACAAGCAAATACATCTATGTATTTTATTCTGTGCAGCACTTTGGGGACGTTGGTTTGAAAAATGTGTTAAGTAAATAAACTAGATAGGATTATTTATCTTAAATATGGCAGAACAAATGCAATGGAGCTGTCTCTCTTTCTAAGCCCTCTCCATATTAAGTTGGAAAGCTGCTAAGTTCTCATTTGATTTCAGGTCACTGCACTGGATACCTGCAGTACTTAGTTTGAAAGGTTAATTACTGCAGGCTATATCCTTCATTTCTAAAATTACTCACAGAAAGCACACAAGCAGTCTTACATAATATAACTTTTAGACAACAAAACTGAAAAAGGAAAGACGGCCATTTTGTAGCGTATTGACAATCGCGCATCGGACATATTATACGTAACGTGGAAGCTAACTGTACTAATTCACCTATGCATGCATGTCTTTGGACAAAAGAGGAGGCTGTCTTGACAAGAGGAAACCCATGATGGTACCCGGGATATACAGAATCCCTATTGCGAGATGGGGTGCTGTCCAGACCTGGAATCAAACCCACATTTTTTCTTTCTTCATGAACCTGACATTGGCTCTTAATTGTGGTGTTCTCCCCCCTCCCGTCTGCCATTTACATTTGCAATAACAAATCGACTATGTTCATTTGATTTTCTTTTAAGTGGTGGATATAGGCCTTGATGACTGCAGCGTAACCCTTATTCATTCAAACTATTTTAAACTAACCACATAAACTTTAATTTCCTCCTTACACTGATTCATGCACAAAAAGGGGGCCGTATAAAAAGGAAATTGGATTAAGCGACATGAGCCATTGGTCCCGAGACTACCATGGCTTACGTAGATGTTAAGTCCTTTCCTAATACCGTGAAATGAGAACAGATCAGTTAAGGCCTCAGAAATAGGATTGAATTTGGTGCCGTACATTACCGCCTTTCTATTGATAGTTCCTTTATGAGACTTAATTAAAAAGTCAATGGTATCTTTAATGACCGCGGCACGGGTTGTTTTTCTGTGTTGTTTAAACGCGGAGTCTCCCTAATGACCAGAGGCAGGCTCGTTTGAGGAAGTGGACAGAAAAATGCTTTGACTTGGCTTCAGGTCATTGTGTCCCAGCGGTGGAAGGAAAACAGACTGTTTTTGTGCCGGGGTCTAATCCATTGAAACAAATAGGAACATTTTGGGAGGTTAAAATCAAAGGGTGACATTTTGGGCCGAATTAGTTGAGAAGTTAAAAATATGAAACGAAAGCTGTTAGTGAGCTCTTTTTGCTGCCAAAATCACAGTAATGTTTCACATCAATTTGTCATTGATAAAATAATACTGCGTGTCCTCCTTGTGTTACTCTGGGTTATCCTCAACCTTACTCTAGTTTCCTTCCACCGTCCAAAAACATGCATTAGTTAGGAGAATTAATGAATTAACTAAATTCATTCATTCTTCTACCACTTCACGTTATGGGGTCACGGGTTTCTGCATGGAGCCTAACCCATAGGGACCTTGGACAATGGCCCGTTAGTGGCAAGGCTGAGATTGAAACAGACAGACACAGTTCACTCTCACATTCATGCAATTGAGACAATGCACGCATTTGGGGAGGAAGTCAGAGTAGCCGGAACGAACCCACAGTAACACGTGGAGAACTAGCAGACTCCAAAATACAACAACAGAACCTTATCTAAACATGGGATTAAAGGTATAGTCTGTAGTCATAAAACATGTTCACCTGTTCTCTGATGTATCTGTCAAGATTATTATTTTACTTTAGTCCCTCCCACGGCCTCTACAACATCAGATCAGACTCTGTGGGATACCACTTTGATCAATGGTAGTTGAATTTTACTCCCCTTGCTTCTATACAGACTACATACAGCCTACTTTACATCATCAGAATGTGACTTATATTCAACCATGTAAACATGTCTTACTAATGTATAGATGATCGCAGAGCACATTAGATCTTTATTTAGTACCATGTTACTTCCACCATTGCCATCCTCAACCTCTGATTTGATCTATCAGACGCCAATCACAAATCCAGCACAAACATGAAGAATAATTATAACGGCTGTGTGCTGACAGACTGTCGCTCAGTGTGTTCGTCATGCCCTGACTTTTTGTCACTTTGTTTCATGTCCTTGTTTATCGGCTGAATATAAAACGCGTTGGAGACAGAGCCGAGCGTGTCGAATCCTTGAAAGACAGCCAGTGTCCTTATGTCTCCAAAGCTGCTTTAGTGGGAGTTAATGACTGTAGCTTCAAACATTTCAACATCAGGCACTTTTGGAAGTCAATGTAATGAATCACTGTACAACATCTGAACCATTTACTTATTTATCAGAAATTATAGCTTGAATGTGAATGAAATGTCTGTCACAATGCTCTAATAATATGTGTATCTCATAACCTGGGTTCAAAGTACATGATTATAATTAATGAAAACAATCTTGTATTTGACCATTCTGTGACAGAAGTGCATCAGAGATCTGGTGTGTTCGATCCTGAAGCAGTTTGACAAAAATCTCTCTGAGTTGCATGTCCTTCCCATTTTACAGTGTGTCCCTTCGAGGTGCTATAGCTTTCTCTTAGCATCCAAAGATAGGTGAATGAGGGACTCTACATTGCATATAGTTAATGATTGTGCAAGTGAATGGTTGTCAGTTTCTCATCCAGGGACTCGCCCGCCCATGGCCCATAGTTGTTGGGGTTTGCTCTATTAACCTGCAATGGGAATAAGCAGGATGAGGAGATTACTGAAATGATGGTTATTGTAATTGTGTTGAGATGCTCAGTGAGAAATTTATGAAAGACTCAAGACTTCAAAGACACTATACTAAACTGTCTTGTGACCTGAGTGCATAGTGCTGCTTTGTTACTAATCACATATATTTGTACAGCTATTAGAAATCACAGTGAACGTTTCTGCTTCTGTACTTCCCTTTACTATGCAAATGTTTCTATGCATGTCATCGCTGGGGGCAAATTAGCCTTTTTAAGTCAGTCAGATTTTTACAGAGGAGCTGAACCCCTGACATTCTGATGAAAACGGGATGTCTTTCATGTCAGCCTCGTGCTCGAGTCGGTTCACTGAGGCTCGTCACATCAAGGACTTGTGAAATCTGTCAGATTTCAATGTATTTACAACAGCAGATGTACATGTCCCATGTTTGATGCGGTGTTCCCCATTTAGACGTTCAATATTGGATAAGAACTAATATACAGATATTACTCGCTGGCCACTTTCATAGGTTGAACTTAAGGCTGAGGTTTTGCAAAGCTTGTCCCAGCGTTGTGGGTGCAATTCCAGGCAGTTTTCACTCCCCACTCCTCTCCCAGTAAAGACTTTTTTTTTATCTAAAGCGGCTGAAGCTCATCTTCTTCAACGATCAAGATATGCATTCCAATATTATTATCTCAAGCCATTTTCCTCAGAACTCTGGATTCAGTTGGGCATTTTCTGACCTCAGAAATGCCACTCACTGGATATGTTATTTTTTGATCCATTCTCAAATATACTAGACCAGTTTAGCATCAACAAGTCATATTCATAGTGGCGTCTTCTTTCATCCTGATTCCGGTGCCTGGTTTTAACTTAAGCAGGTTTTTCTTGAATATTTTTGTATGCCTAAATTCATGAATTTCTTGCCAGTTGATTTAACAGGGACACATGTACCTAATAAACTGGCTTGCAAGTGCAATCCGATCACTTGCATCTTACTCTTTTCTCAGCTGTCAGCTCCCATGGGGTTTCATCTGCCATGGTTAAAAATATTTTCCCACCTTGATGCGGTAGTTAACTATATTTGCAGCTTGTTCGAGCCTGAAATTATGTGGGACTTAGCATCAACAGCTTCGTCTTATGTGGCACGTTTCCTGTCTTCCAGAAGCTGCCTTTAATTGGAGAAGAAAAGGCTCATTTTGAACAGAGCTGCAGATTTCAAATAAAGTGTTTCGCCTGCATACACAGTCGTTAAACATGGCATTAAATACAGCTTCTTTGATATAAGGAGATGAGACTACAGATCCTATTTGGGAATGTTGGTCCTCTTTAGACATAAAACGATTGCTAGCTTTGTTTTATGTGAATTAGAATGTATCACCTTTAACAATCTGACCAGTAATGGCAATTTAAACACCTGTCAAAAGTGATGTAAGCGTTACCAATTGCATTTACAAAAATATACTGTGCATTCTATCTATGAAAGTGTTACAATGCAAATTGCTGTAAATCAAGTCTAAAATACCTTATAGGCAGTCGACAGAAAATTTAAATGACAAATTGACTGGCATTAGAGCTATAAATGATGTGGTGCTCTGATGGTTAACAGTAGGCAACCATTGTAGTTTTAATTCTGGGGCAAAAAAATCTTACTGCATTGACCAATTATGCCCCATAATGATGAAACATGGATTTATTTCTGACCTCAAAGTTTTTAATTCATGTAGATTTTTTTACTTTCACAATAATGGAAAACCAAAGTTATAGGGCAAATCACAGTAATCACAGAAATTCCATTTTCATATCGATCCAGTACTCACAGTGGCACACTTTTCCTGTCTATGATTCACACAGAGTTCTTCAATTACAGTAGTGTAATTTTGCACACTTACACAAGGATGAGATGTGGACTGGATTAACTTGATCAGATGGGAGAAGAATCATTAGCTTTTTTGTGTAAAACAAAATAATTGGAGCATTTTTCAACCTTAGAGAAGAAGCATGTCAATGTATGTGAGTGAAGCCTTACTTAATGCATCTCTTGGCCAAAAAATCATTGTGAAAATGACTTGCATGGACTCAGCTCAAAGAAATAGAATATTTTTTTTGTGGTTGAACTTTAATTACAATGATGTCTATGTTCTTTGCATTCTTTATGTGTATTACAACTCCAACACTATAGGGGGAGCTCTGTACAGGAAAACTTTGACAAAACAGCAAAAAGCCAGTCTGCGTTGTTCCGTCTCCAGCTCTTTCTTTGTCTGTTTAGATCATCCCTCACATCTACCTCTGTCTGGCTCCTCACAGCTCACTGTTAGTGTCAACACACAAGAGCCAGCCTTCTTCCCACAGGCCCTGAAGGAATCTCTTACACCGCACTCACATAATCACTTCAGACCCGTCTGTTTAGGCCAACATCTCCACTGGGACCAACCCGCTGAGCTGCAGGCCAAATCACAGATGCTGGAGTGGGAAAAAGAAAAAACTGAAACGGTGAAACAAACAAGTGAAGTCAGACATAACAGGGAGGAAGGGTGACCAAGATGATAATGCACAATACAGGAATGGCCATACACATGTTGAAATAATCAGTCAACATTTGTAGTGAAACAGTCCACAAAAGCTATACATTCTTTGACTCTTGTGCAAATGTGATGTGTGTTATGATATGCAGTTTATTTGAATAGCAATATTTTTGACTAAGGTGTATTTTAAGCACAAAATGAACTAAAGTAATGCAGTTTGTAAAAGCAATTGAACATACTTTAAAAATGCTGTAGTCCAGCGATTCTCAAACTGGGGGCGGAGGTCAGGCAGGGGGCCCCCAAAGCCTGTATTTAAAGTCTTTAAAAATACATTTGGCTTGAAAATGATATGTAGACATTTATATCATATTCCATCAGATATCACTTCAATCAATGTATAGTTACTAGAGTGTGTTGTTTTCAATGTTTTCAATAGAAATGTTTTGATAGAAGATTTAGGATTAAGGGGGCCGCAGATGATTTTCAGATATCGAAGGGGCCCGTGGCACTCTTGACTTTGGGAATTCCTGCTGTAGTAAATAAATTGTTATATGAGAACATGTTAAATATAAAGTTGGACATTTCCAGAGCTGTTTCATTAGTTGTGTTTTCTAAGCAGCAGCTAGGAGTATGACAACCCACGTTCCAGTTTTTGTCAAGGTGCAAATGTTGCTTAATTTGACCTGGTTGATGGCAACATACACGTATAATGTTAATTATTTGCAAACCCCTATAGTATATTTTTACCATTACGCATTTGTATCGTTACATTTCAGTTCTCTTTAACCTTATGACTCCAAAATATTCTCATAACTTTCTGTTATTATTTTCAAAAACAATATGAGCGTCTGCTGTTACCTTGATGTAAAGCAAACATTCTCCTTTCTCCAGCATCCTTTATGTGAAGATCTGAACCAGCTCGAGCAGCCTCACGTAAGTCCCAGTAACAATCAATTATCCACAACCATTTATCTCACATTGTCTTTGTGAGCACTCCCCAGCAGCACACATTCCCCCCCTTTTCATGCCTGCTATTGGCCTGTTTACTTGGAAAAAACATGTCCTTCAAGCATCTCCTTCTCAGAGTTTGAGGAGCTAAGTCGCACTGTTGTTTATCGCTCCCATGCAGACAAATCCACTTTAAATGGCTGGTGATTTCCGTTCATTGACGCCAATAATCCATTTGAGAATTTACTCTGAGACTCAGACACATTGTTGAGTTTTTTTTTTTTTGCGTCTTTGTTACACATCGCTCCGTAGCCCATTCTTCAACTTCAAGGAGACTTGTTTGAACAACACAAGAAAAAAGAAGTGAATGCTCTCACATACAGGCGTTTCAAATCAGTGAGGAGCTTCACTGTGTAGACCGTGAAGACTAATAACTCACATGGTTTTTCAGATGTCCTTGTCCAATTCCAGATGAAAAACTGGAAGGAGACCATACTATAGATCACTTTCTTCTAGTTTCTGATTCAATTATAGATTTTAAAAGAGCTACATTTTGCCTATTTTCAAGGATTTTAAATTCATATGCCACTGTTTGACTATTCTATACAGCTAATTTAACTTAACAATTCTGCATTTATTAATAACATCTTTAGGGAATAAAAACTCAAAAAGCTCAAATTAGGGCTCCCCCTGCTGATTACACCTACTTTTGTTACAAGGTGGGTTTTATTCGCCTATTTATATATACATAGAAAGCTAAAAAAAAAAATCACTCAAATATGCGTGAATGAAACCAAATACAACTCTGGCTATGTTTTTGATGAGGCAACATCATTATAACATGGTATAAACATAAACATAATAAATTGATCATTGCTGAATAAACAGCTGGCTCAAGTCATGTCTCCTTTCCCTGTCCACTATAGACTGTCCCTCTTCCCGTAGTGTGCGCTAAGGTAATTGAGTGAGAGCCGTGATCCCACAGCCCTGGTGTAATCCACACTTTATAAGCACTCTAATTGAAGTGCAGATTCAATACACGCTCATCAGCTTTCTACTGGCTGTGCATTTGCCGGGACCCCTCAGGTAATTACAAGGAGACTGGCAGTTCAATCATTTCTGCAGAAAATAATGTAACAAAAACATGGCACACCTAATTATCTGACTGTGAGAATGTGAATGGTAGAAGGTTCTGGTCATTTCAAATTATAGATCATGTTTTGTCTCCACCAAGGTTTTGTTTTCATTGTTGCTGGTTCGTTAGTTTGTTTGCAAAAATAGAAAAAAAAATGTAATTGACCAAGGAAGAAGTCATTTATTTTGGAAGATTAAGATCTAAGAGTGTTTTAACGTCATGTATTTTATTATATTTTTATTATTGCGTTTTGTTAGCTGTATAAATGTTAGACTAGTGAAGCAACCATTACAGCTTTGCCAGTAGAGGTAAAACGTCTGGTGTAGGTCCGTGCTATCTATGTGATTTTGACATAAGTGCCCAAACAACATAATTTCAGCTTCCACAAGGACACTAGTAATAGATATAGCCTACATAAAATACATACTTAATTTCATCACAAGTGCATTAAGATGAATACCTTCTCTAAACTTCAACAACAGCATTAAATAAAATACAAATTAAAAGCCTGAATGTGACCCTTTTACACTCTCGACTTGATTGGCCTAGTCATATGCCTCATGTGCCGTTGTAGGAAATTCAGCTGGCTGTACCTACAAAGCTACAGTACTTGAGCACATTAGTCTGCATGTCGTTGTGTGTGGGAGTGCGGTCTCTGGCTTTAATTAAACTTTCTCTATTTTCTCTCAGCACGTCCCCATAGGCCTCTGCCTCCTTCCCGACCACATGCTTATTTATTTATAATTGCATTAAACTCCAGAGCTGAGCCATAACTGAACACAGTGCCAGACCTGTAGTAAGCCCGGATTGTCACCAAGTAATACAATTTCATGTCCTGAAACGTCCCACTGGCTGCAAATATACTCCTCATTATGAAGCATGCGTAGGGACTGTGCAGTAGATTATCAACTACAAGGGAAGTTTGTATGAAAAACATCAGGTTCCTTATAATATTGTTCAATTAGATTTATTTAATGCTTTATTTTGATTTATGTCTATGTGAGTAAATTACCTTTTATGGATTTTTATGGTGGCCAATACAACGTGTAAGTGGAGTCAGCATGTTATCTTCAAATATGCATCTGTTTGGTCAATCCAAAAGAAACTGCCCATATAAGGGTAACAGAACAAGGATGTCTCACCCTGTGTAGCCCTGCAACTGACATGGCCATTGGCATGTGTGTACCGTATTTTCCGCACTATAAGGCCTTTAATTTTCTCAAAAACCAACAGTGCGCCTTATAATCCGGAGCGCCTTATATATGGATTAATTCCGATTGTGTTTACTGACCTCCAAGCGATTTTGTGTCACACGGCGCTCAAGGCGCTCCATCAAAATGTTTTGGTACGATTTCGGTAAACTACAAAGCTCCGGGAGTAGCTGTTTAGCGCTGTTCAAACAATGGAAACGCGTTGAACACTCTGAAGCACTCTGAACCAATCACAGAGCGGGACATTCACTGAACCAATGAAACGCTTCGATACTCTGTATTGATGACACGCAGAGTGAAGCAGCAGGGGTAGGGACCGACACTTCGACACTTTGGTCACGTGAGAGGCTGCTCTGAGACAAGCTCCGGAACAGTGCTCCGAAGTAATTTGTTTCAGAAAGATCGAGACGTGCACCGGAGCTCCGTCTCAT
>JAVQKC010175953.1:0-29563 GCA_036025475.1 Philypnodon macrostomus
CACACTGACAGAAGCGTGGCTGCCAGTTTGCGCCTACGGCCCCTCTGACCACCACCAAACACCAATCACACAACCACATTCATTCATAGGCAATGTGGGTTAAGTGTCTTGCCCAGGGAAAACAACGACAGTGTGCGCTCGGATGGGGACTCGAACCACCGACCCTCTGGTTGAAGGACGAGCGCCTACCCACTGCGCTACTGCCGCCCCAGACTATGAACTCTGATTTGAAGTTGCTGTAGAAGCCAGGGGAGGGACTAAAGTAACATAATAACAGCTCATAGAACAGGGTCAGATTGACAAGATTAAGCATTTTTAACATTTTCATATTTTTGGAAACCTCTACCCTAAAGTTTTAAACTTGAAATGGTAGCATGAAGACAGACATAAAGTAAGATAGAACGGTGATGTGGTTGCAGAAGGGGGTGAGGGACCTACCATGCTGTGGGACGTTGCTGTTGCGGTTGCCTGGTTTGGGAGGTGGCGGCGGGGGTTGCTTGGCGTGAGGTGGAACAGGGGGGGGCAGTTCACCATCAGAAGTTAGCGTAGGCTTGGGGGGCTCATCACTTGACACAATGAGTGAAACTGTCCTGGGCGGTTTAGCCACTGGCGGGGGTGCAGAGGAGGATGAAGAGGAGGATGAAGATGATGAAGAGGATGGGGGAGTGGAGCTGCGGAGGGGCTCGGAGGGGACCGGAGAGGAGTATTTGGAGGTGGGGGGCAGCAGGGCTTGTTTGGCAAGAGGGAGATCCGGCTGGGGGTCTTTAGCTGGACGGACACCGGTGGACTCTACAAAGCACACAAGACAAGACAAAACAAGACATCAACAAACAGGGCACTAAAACAGTAACTCATTTATAGGCCTGCAAAATAATGGTGACATTTTTATTCAAAGCTCTGGAGTCACTGGTAAAAACTTACAATAGACTAAACCAGGTCTAAATTTAGGATGAAGTAGGACTAAGACAGGATCATTTATTTGACGTTTAAACATCATTAGAAGTAAAGCTCTAGTCTGGAGGTTTCCCAGAATAAGAAAATCTAAAGAAAAAAATTGCTAGAAATTCACCCTCTAGCCTATACAGCAACATCAAATCAGTTAGTGGGTTATTTCTGTAAGTTGAACCACCACCAGACTATGGAGTTGTATGAGGTTTAACATACCTTGGAAGTGTGTGCCTATTACAGCCTACCAGCAACTAACGCAAGGAACATCTTTAAAACCTATTTTCACTAATCAGCACATAATCTTGTTCCCAATGCGGCAAATTGCTAATGTATTTCTGAAAATGTTTGCCCTCTTA
This sequence comes from Philypnodon macrostomus, assembly GCA_036025475.1. Classification (NCBI taxonomy): domain Eukaryota; kingdom Metazoa; phylum Chordata; class Actinopteri; order Gobiiformes; family Eleotridae; genus Philypnodon; species Philypnodon macrostomus. The sequence goes on from JAVQKC010175953.1 coordinate 1,305, forward strand.
TGACACACAAGTTGCTATTCATACAGACTTGTTTCACTGTACCCTTCCACTTCCAATTACCCAATGGGGCCGAGATAGTGAAACTGATAAACATGGACAGAATACAGCAACAATAGCACACAAACAGCACATCACTATGTCGGGGCACTGGGGTGGTTTACCTGGGTTGCCATTTTTACACAGTTGTCTTTATTTCCACAAGCAAGTTATCTGGTGGCATGTAGTTTATTTTTATGCCCTTCCCCTCACTATGCCATTCCCATTTGTGTGTGGAGTTTGCACGTTCTCTCCGTGGTGCTCCAGTTACTCCTATCACTAAAAATGATTGGCCCACAGTGGCATTGACTTAGGATTAACCCTCCATCTCATCATCTACACAATGTTGCTGTACACCTTGTTTGTATCATGACTTATGCTGCGTTCCACTTGTCAACCCAGACACGTTAACAGCTTCATTTAGACTTTAGCAGGATTAGCAACAACAGGGATTTTTAGCATATTTTGTATCAGATGCTAATATACCAGAGTTTCAGTGTAGGAACTACCACATCAAGGGCCGTTAAGTTGATTTTTACAACTCCGAGTACAACTGGAACGCACCATAATGCCATGATAGTGATGTTGGTGGTGACTGCAGGCATGGTATGGGAGCCATATCTCTGACAGTCTGCCCCAGGGTAGCTGTAACTACAGATATGTTTACCATCACCAGTGTGGCTGTGGAGTAAATCCAAATTGCATTTCGTCTAAGACCCACAGTGGCTGAGATTTACCTTGGAAATTTCTACCTCCGAGTACAGCTGGAACGCACCATAATATATAATAATTAGGATGATATTTTACAAATATTATATATTTTCTTTTTGAATGTAAGCTCTAGTTTACTACAAAACTGATTCCATTGCATTGAAACCTTTTTTATTACCGTAATAACAAATAAACCTCTATTTTTGAAAGGATTATCTCAGCCTAAAACACCTACACAGAAACTTGTATTGACCAGTCTATTACATCAACTCTATTTACATAGCTAACGCTGCTAGTTCACCTGGTTACAAGGCCTATCACACTAAAACAAACCAGATGTCGCTGTTTCAAAGTTCTGAGTCAATAGTACAGCTGCTTAGTGGAAGTGCCTCTTTGTTCGCACTTAGTGTACAAGTAGTTCTTTAACCCAAGCAGTCATTAGCGGACTAGAAGAGTGTGAATCACATCAAAAATGACTTATTTGTTACACTCTTTTTAACGTTTTTAACAGGTGTTAAAAAAACTGTCTCTCAACAGTCAATCATGGACTAACATACCTTACAGACTTGCACACGTTACCTTTCAAGCTGAAGGAATGTTCACAAACAAAAGAAATGGTCTACAGTAGCACCGAAATGCTGTGTCTCTTTTATGTCAGATCCCATATCGTGCTGGTACATCAAAGTGAAATTTGAACATACATATTTCATGCATGGACAAAGGGGACTGTAAAGGGAATATTATAAAACAACAAACAACATGGAAGTGTCTCAAGGGTAAGCGCCTTTGTTGCGTTGGTATGTGCTATCTGATAACGGCTGTATCCTTCTACTTGTCAAGTTGAGTAACCTGGAAATTGAACATTGCCAGTACAAAAATAAAAACAAAATGGAATTAAAGAGGGAGCTAATTGAAAAATTACTAAAATAGACAATCTTTGATAAGACACTTTGCAATGTTTTGGGGTTGAGCGATGTTTTGGATAGGCGCAATCTTACCTCAGTCAATGTATTGGCCTATGGATTGTTAGCCTGTTTGTTATTGACAGTGCTTGTTTTTTTAAACTGCATTATTTCCACTATACTATGATAGTCTTTTTCTGCCTTTTATGGCTTTATTTGACAGGACAGTAGTGCACCAGGAAATTGAAGAGTGGGGAGTGACAGGGGGACTCGAACTCACAACGCCAGTGTGAGCATTAGTTAAGCTCTGTATATGGGGCACACACTACAGACTGAGCTAAACCCCGGCCCAGTCATTTCTGATTGGCAAGAAGGGGCGTATGCTAAGACCACTCCAATTATTATCCATAGCAACTGTAGTTACTAATAATTATATCATCCAAACAACAATATTATGGAATCATGTCATCTAACCAATATGATGCCAGTTACCTCTATAGCGCCCCCTATATACTGAAAGGAAAAATGCATTCTTCACAAACAACCAGAAAAATGACCAAAAAAAAGTCTAATGGACCCTTCCCATGTTTGTCATGGTTTGGGGGCAAGGCCTCTTAATTGCTCGTTAACAATATAAAAGCCCTTAGAAATCACTCAATGTCTGATTAAGGTGCCATAGCAGTTGTGGCAGACGTATGGGGACATTTCACCAATATCTTCACCTTGCTGTCGAGTACGACAGCATGGGCCTAGTTTATGCTAGATAGTCTGTATGAGTCAGATTTGTGGGGTGTTGTCTCTGGTGTGGAGGAAAACTAATGCACTAATTTGGATCGTTGGACCACTTTGTTGGGCTATTAGGTCTTTAGTATGTAAATTATACAACATTAAGTTTGGTTTTGCAGCCGTATTTGATGAGTAATAGACAATAACGGCCATTATTGTGGGTGTTTCCATGGTTCCCACTTTTGCCAACTGTATGACTAAACCTATGATGTAATGCAGTATTATCAGCTAATATAACAACAAGAATGATATACATTCTTTGAGTAAGCTAGTCAACTCCATTCATTAAAATACAAATAGGACATTTATGAAAATATTTGCAATACCATGGTTTTTTGTCACTCTATGCCACTATTTTTCTATATTTTCTATTTATACTGCTTGTTGCCATCTAACAATGCCCCAACACCATCCTTGCTGATATTTTATAAAGGCTGACATATGCCACAGCTGTCTGGCATGCTGTCACTCATGTTTCACCATCACCTATTACTTTTCACTTCCATAGTAAAAGGTGAAACCATACCTAATGAATGATGACTCACTTTGATACTTGTTTACCTGTTTACGGGCAGGGAAAGACAAGCTGGAAATCAGACCATATTCTGTGTTACTGATCCAAAATTATAAATTTAATGTAAACTCGGAAGACTTACTGTCAAGCTATACGTAAAAAAAAAAAGTAATGGTGACAAATTGGCTGTAGTTTATACCTTTGCTTTTGATGTGCTATGTAGCCAACTCTCAGAAAGCTACATAAACAGTGTGAAGCAATTTCAAAAAGTCGTATTTGGGAGAGCCTTTTTCTGTCTCATAAGGTTATGGTCATGTTTTTGGATGTAAGATTTAAATGGCCCTCTCTAGGCCTGCGTGTTGTGGTTGTATATTCTTTCCACTCTGTAACAATGAATTTAATGGTGCTTTGCGGGACTATGGTAAGAATTCAAAACAGACGGACCTTATTTAGCTAATTATGTGATATCTGAAACTAAATACCATTCAGGGCCTCTTTATAAGGGAAGAAATTACTTGTGGACTTAATTTTCTGTTTTATTGCGATAATTCTGTGTGTGTCCCAATAAAAATAATTTGCATCTCCAACGTTTTGGCATGTAAATGAACTGATATAACCCACCCCAAAAATATCAATTTAACTTTATTAGATTGTAAATCACAAAAAATAACAAAAAAAATAAAACGGGGTGAATACTTTTGAGAACCACTGCATGAAACTTAATCTTATAATTCAACTTTGGCTCTAGTGAGTTTGTTAAAAATAATGTCTGTACCAATGAATGAGTGTTTTACAGTGTGAGACATTTTCCTCACCTGATCTCTCTCTGAACTCTGTGGGGGACACGTATCGGGGCAGTGTGGTCCTCCCATTAGCCTCTGACATGGGTCGCACATTCTTGCTTTCCTCAGAAGAGCTCTTCTGGAGAGTAGGCCGCAGGTCCATGTCAGACACGGGCCTGACCATGGACTTGTATGGGTCATCCCGTTTGTCTCTGTCGTCTCTCCTGTCTCGCTCTTCTCTCCGCTCTCTTTCGTTCTTCCTGTTCCACTCCTCCCGGTCTCTTCTGTCCTCTCGTCCGTCCCGCCTGTTGTCTCTCTTCTCCTCTCTCCGTTCGCCCTGTCGCTCCCGGTCCTCCTTCTCTCTGCGCTCTCTCTCGTCTCGATCCCTTCTTTCTTTCTCATCCCGTTCTTTCCTCTCCCGGTCTTCCCTATCCCTCCGTTCCTTTTCATCTCTCTCTCGTCTTTCTCTTTCATCTCTGTCTCTTCTCTCTCTTTCTTCCCTTTCCCGCCATTCTTTCTCGTCTCTGTCCCGTCTTTCCTTTTCATCTCGATCTTTTCTCTCTCTGTCCTCTTTATCTTTGCGTTCCCTTTCTTCTCGATCTCGTCTTTCTCTTTCATCTCGCTCTTTGATTCTTTCATCTCTGTCTGGTCTTTCCCTTTCATCTTTATCTCGTTTTTCTCTTTCATCTCTTCTCTCTCTTTCATCCCGATCTCTTCTGTCTACCCGGTCGTCCCTCCAGTCCCTCCTGTCTCTGTCAGGGTCCTCCCTGTCTCGCCGCTCGTCCCTGTATTTGTATCTGTCATCCTGGGACTGTCCACGTGGCAGTGACCCTCCCCTCCCCTTGTCGTCCGAAGGGAGACGCAAGCGGCGGTCTACATCCAGAGAATGGCGTGCGTGAGAGTCTACGTCCAGGGGGGCACGGTTGTTTGCGCGTGAGGGTTCCGAGGTTATCCTGGGCCTTCCCTTGTCGAGCTGGGGGCCGCGAGGGAGGTATGCCTTGGCGTCAGACTCTCCTCTGGACACACACGAGCCAGCCTCCGACATCCGGTCCACATCAATCGGCAACGGGTGGCCATTCTTTACTGGAGCTTTGTGATTCTCTGTGAAGTACAAGATGGTGTGAAAATAAGCATACAGAATGTAATTGTGATCAAATCTAAAAGATGTTTGAAAAAAAATTGTAAGCATATCGTCCAAGCCTGCTCTGAAGTTTTTTATAATATAGATTATAAAGAAGTCTCAGTGAAACTTTAAGTGTCCTTAACCAGTTCAGAGTGGACCTCCAATTTGATGGACGTTGAATAAAGACAAAAAAAAATAAAACAACAATCTAAATATGTGCATTGCTGGTTGATTAGGGTGCCTTCTGTTTGAGATGATTTGTTTTACCCGAAAATCCAAGTAAAATTGACAGGGATAAGAAATTGTCAACGACCAGTTAGTCACAGCACCAACACTGACAACCATTCTCAGACCCACAAAGGGACTTGAGCATCTTGAATATCTTGTATGGGTTGCACTACTGTGGACTGAGGTGTAACTGTATTATATTTGAAGGACATACCATTCTCGGGAATTTCCTTTAGAACCCCTCTTGCGATGAGCTCCTGACGACTTTTTCTCACAGAAATCTGTCTTTCCAAGGCTGAAAAAAAGCACACGTCTTATAAACACACAAAAAAGCTACATATGAACATAAAAAGTACAATACAAATCAACATACCTATAGATTTTTCAGCAAATTCTTTACTTGGCTTCTTCTTTCTCCATTTCCAGGGCTTAAAGAAGTTGGAGAATTTGCTTTTGCGTTTGCTCTGAGGACTTCCCCCACCGGAGTTTCTCTCTTCCCCTCCATTTTTGTTACGCTCCAGGTTGACCTCATCATCTGCAAGAACATTACAGAAGATCAAGGTTACATATTTGAAATTGACATATTGACAGACATAGGTTAGATTCTCATGCTTGTTTTGATGGGTCCAAATTCCACTGTGCTGCCAATTGTCAGTGGAGTTGATATGCAGTTGTTGAAGCAAGACAGACACATTTTTAAACACATCTTTGAACACAACCTTTGAACCTACATTTGTAGCTGAAAAATATTTTAGACAGAGCATGACCCAAGACAGTGCTTCTCTTCAAAGTGATTAGAACTTTTGTTTCTACGAGCAAGATAAAGAATATGCGAACAGCCAATATGACTGAACACTGAACAGCACTCACTTTTGAGGTTAAAAAAATATTTGTACAGCATCTATTAGATTAGTAGTACACAATTTTATGGATGAGCTAATGTTAATCTTGCATTGAGAATCGTTTTATTGTTGTGCACACTTGCCCGGGGACTGCAGATGGAAAGTAGCTTTAGCTAAATCTAGTCTGTTTTTTTCTTGTGAGATTAATGTTTTTGCACATGGTCCCTGACAAATGAATAATAAAAACTAGTCAGTAGAGCATATTCAGAGCTGGAAATGCTTCTTGAAATGCTTCTCCCTGATTTCCTGTCAGACTACTGTCCTAACAAATAAAGTCTAAAAATGGTAAAAGCATGTCTTTAAAAAAACTAAAAGTAAGCATACAGTACAAATTTTACATTACACACACTAGTAATATTCAACTATATACATAAAGAATGCAAAAGCCAAAATAAAATCAAAAGATGCTCAACAGAAACCATGAGTCAACAGTCCCAAGTTGCTCTAATGGAACTGTGATTACAGAGATAAGAGTGAGTGTGCGGTGACCACTAGAATTCTTTGGTGATGAGTCGAAAGGGAGTGATCAAAAGAGTGTGAGCTGTGAAGGAAGGAAGGGTGAAGGAAGGACTAACCACTTCAGCTGTTACATCAACTTACAACATCAAGAAAATGCATGACAATTTCATTTGACTCCCAAAGAGAAGAGGAACTCAGTGTAAGTTCAGCAATATGCTATAAATGGCAGCAGTTGAGGTTAAGGCAGTTCCTTTTTTTTGTATACTTTAGCGTTATAGACTGAGAAAAAAATAGCATTCTGCATTAATAATTGTTCTCTATTTGATATGGTAATGCAGTGAAAAACAAAAAACTACATACAGTATACAGTTATGATGAATAATAGATCTGTAATGTGTGCATGGTGAAATAATACATGACAGTCTAATGCAAATTTTAAAAGGCAATATTAATGACAGCCTGAAGCAGTTAGCTAAAAGTGTAAGATATGACATTTACTCTGAGAAATGTACCTAATAAGCATGCCTTTAGACAGTACCTAGAGAGAACCCACTATAACACAGGGAGGACATACAGACTCCACAACAAGAGACTGTTGGTGGCTTGGGATTGAAATCTATTGTGCCTTTAGTGCACTTTGGCAACTGAGGGCTAACTGGACAAAAACATGTTGATGGATTTCCCCCAATCCACACGAGTTATGTTTTAGAACGATATAGTCTCTAAGGTGTCTCACAAACGTGGCTTTAGATAGAGAATCGAAAAAGCTCTCAGTGCCAGGCTTCTGGCAGGAAATAACCCATGTTATTGCCCATTGATTGACAGACCTGTTGGGGATAATGGGTGAATCAGCACTCAAGGCCAAACTCTGATATGTCAAGATGATTGGAGTTGACAGTTTGCAGACGGATTACAGTGCATCGCAGAGGCCTAGGTTATATGTATGGAGCACATTTCCATTGTCAATGTGTGTAAACATGTCTAAATATTGACATTATCCAACATTTTAAACTGATCTACTGAATATACTCCTTTATAAAACATCTCACACTGAAGCGAGCTTTCAAATACTAGCTTTATCGGTAAAATAAATAATTCTCGGCTGCCATGTTGATTGTTGTCGTTGATGTCATTGAAAAGACAGGCCCGGTTCAGCCTTGAAAAACGGTGCAGGCCATGTCCCTATCTTTTGCTTCAGCTCTCCCCTGTTCTGGCACACAGTCAGTAACCCATGACTGCAGAGTAACATTAGTCCCTGTAAAAATTATTATGTCAGGTTAAGAGCTGGCCCATAACATCTCTGACCATTAACTTTAGTGTTTGTCTGCTGTGTGTACCAACAGGATGTCAGTCGGGGCATGCTATTGCCAACTGCAGTTATGATTTGGTGATTTACTTCATCTTGGCAGCTTTACAACTAGAACAATAGAAATGAGTTTTTTATGCAACACCTTATAATTCTGATGTTTACAATGGAATGTCAATGGACAGTTTTGCCCACACAATCTATATTTTGCATTTAACCCCATTATAGGATTTTAAGGTTTTTTTTGTCATGCTTTCATGCCTGCATTAATAATACATCAGATCTATATAGCTTTCTACAATGCTTAACAACTGAGTTCAATGTTCAATCACTTCAAATTCAGACAATGGTGGTAGTAAGGTACCACTGTAGCCACAGCTGCCCTGGGACTGAGGGGAGACATGGCAACTATAACTCAACTATGGCCTCTCCAACTGGCACCAAACCACATTCATAAAATTTTTGCAATGTGGCTAAAGTGTCTTGTCCAATGACACAACACACACTGTGTGGAGCAGGAATTGAACTGCCAACCCTCTAATTAGTGGACAACCTGCTCTACCCCCTGAGCCACTACCGTCACAAATGTCAATGTTGTAATTGTAAGTTAAAATTGCATAGCAGAAGACTAGATAGGGCTAATTATTGTGATTAACACTTGAAACAAGACTGAAATATTAACAGTTAAACTTCACATGCCTTTCAGAACATGTTTCATTCCAAGCCCTGGTTTCAACCTCTACAGAGTGGCTAGTATTGCAAAAGATACTAGCCATCTAAAATATTGTTATGTTTTTTCATGTGCTGTGTATGATTAGCTAAAAGTTTTTTAGTGCAGCTGTAAGCTATATCTTTACTTTCAATTTGAGGTTGCCTAAATTGGTTGGACCTTTGAAATCTGGATAAAGCCAGGCCTAAACTAGTTAAATACAGTAGCCCATGTATGCAATACGATCATAGGACAAATTGTCTAGTGATAGTAATCCACCAGCATTTAATAGTTGGCCTAGTGCTAATGTCAAGCCTCGGTTGAAACTACAAGGAAAGCAGGATTTTTTATTTTTTTTTACACACATTTTATTTTGTGCATAGGATATTATATTAAATTGCAGTCCTAATTGCGAACATTAAAATAACAATATCAATTTGATTGCAATTAATTGTGTGGCCCTATTTTGATGCAAGATCAATTATGAAGACATTGTTTCTTAGATTACTAGAAGAATGACTTCAACAAAGCAAAAAAAGAGACAAAATTAAGGAAATAACTATATCAAATTACATTTTATTCAAGGCTCCAATAAGATCAGAGCTGTGTAAATCTGTTACCATGTCAATATTGCAATATATTTTTGTGACAATTATACTTTTGCGAAGACCTTTATCTTTTTTTTTCTTCCCCCGTTGCTTCCCTTTCCCATCCCATGTTTACACCCTGTTCACGAAGGAGGTGAACGAGGCTATGTGGAGAATGTGTGAAATCTCGTGCCCAAACGTTGGCACACAGAGGTCGGCAAACTCTGCTCCGCGTGGCTATTCCTGACACATAAGCCAGCCTAGACACTAGCGGCTGTTTAAAAATGCGACAGGCGGGGTGTCGCCGAAGAGGCCCTGATGTGGTTTTAACAGAAGAGAAATCAAAGTGCAGCGGGGGTGACCTTGTGTTCAAGCCAGCCGTGACCAGTCGTTTAAAAAGGCAGCCACCAGACAATGAAAAGGCTAAGACCCCAGGCTAAGTGAGATGGGCTGAACAATGGTCAAGAGGGGAGAATAATACAGTATTCAGAGAAAATGCCTAAACGCATTTAGAAAGTCACAGAAAAGAACATGAAATGTGAAACTGTGAAATAGCATGAGCCTTCAATAGTACTTTTTGATAACAAGGGAATTTGGAGCAATCAGTTGAAAAGCCACAAAGAGAAGAATGGGCAGAAAAAAGCTTGTTTCAAATCATCTATTTAGAATACAATGTACTTCAAGAGGACATACCTAAATCATCGGAGCTGCACAAGATAATGCAATTGATTGTCATAATAAACAATAGCAATATTCACATCACAAAAACTGCCAGCATGCCTATATTTTTTAATACATTTTCCTATATTAAGTGGATTTTAATTAAACAGAACAACTCATGGTAAGTCATTCTTATTGCAGTCGTGAAGAATTGTTTTCCCACTTTTCTCTACTATAGTTTGGGTACAGTGAGTCAATATTTACAGCTTTCAAGTTTTACCACTTTACTATTTAAACAGAAAAAAGTGCATAATAGAAAAGGTCTGCAATTCAAATTCATGTAAAGCTGAAGTCATCCACCGCTGACACTTTGCAGTAAGTTGTAATGCTGTGGTCAGGCGTCCCATATGACTCATGCCAATCACATGACCCGCTGACACCAGCTCCATAGAAAAGCATGGCAGAGGCTAAAATACTTTTTGCTTGGAATAGCAAATATTTAACTAAGCGGATGTCACACACTGTGTAAGAGTTTTGTGTTCCTGCAGTGACAAAAGTAAAGGCAAACACGGTTGACTTTGAAGCACGCATTCAAGAAGACAGTGGATACTAATAGACTGGCCTGATCCATAAAGTGCAGAAAAGAACTTTTGAAACTCAAAAGTACCAACTGGTTTTAAAAGTCAACTAAACACGTCAGCAACTTACAGCACCTAGTACAACTCAGGAATTTTAGGGAGTCTGCAAACACTATCTCAGTTTGAAGAAATAAATGTTCCATATGGAGCCGTGTCAGCCTGTGTCTAGTACTAAAACTTTGAGCACAACCAGACTTCTACAGGGAGATTGGCGCAGACAGAGAAGTTAGTGTAGTTTGTACATTTCACAATCACCACATTCCATCTGTGTGCATTCTTCTACACCTGTCTGTGCCTGCGCCATGAGTCTCTGCTATAGCACCTGCTCATATGCACAGCTTTAACAAACACTAACCAGCCACAGGTCGTTTTCCCTCTCCTCTCTGCACTCACCCGTGTTCCGTTGGCCTGCTGGTTGCTGGGTCACAGTCTCAGTGCTAGCACTATGTCCCATGCTCCTGCTGCTGTCCCAGCTGGCCTGCCGGGCCCTGCCTCTCCCGAGGCCCCAGCGGGGAAGACAAAACCTACAGCCACGACTTTTCCACAGCGACAGAACTTGTGAAACTCAAGAGCGTCTTGACCGCTCACTTACGTGGTTTAGCCTCTCGTCTGTATAGTCTTGCCTCCTCCTCCACTAGACTGCCTGCTTTGGGCTCTGCTTCCCTCCCTTCCTCTTTCAAAGTACACAAACACACACTTGCTCCGTTCTTAAGTCCCTCCCTTCCTGGAGCTCTGACTTCATAAATAAGGTACGCCAATAAGGTAATCCAACAGTCTTAGATGCCTTTCATTCCTCAGGGGAGATTTTTCAGGGTCAAAGTTCACAGCATTCATGCTTTGAGTTCTGGCCGGTCCTGCCATCAAGCCTTGAGAGATTTGTGCTGTGGAGGGCCCCCCTTTGAGCCGCGTTGAGCATAGCAAAACAGTGCTCCCTGAAGAGAGCTGGGCGGGCTCTGCAGCTGAGGTAACATGAGAAGTGGAAGGTGAGCCCGGCCAAGGTGGAGCTCAGAGTCAGAGAAGAGGAAGTGACACCACACAGGTGTACTGTGACACTACAGGGACGGTCCCTTTAAACTGCAAATATACACCTACTATTATATCACCTATTTACACTTTTATACATCAGAAGTGGTTAGATACATGAAACATTAACACTGTAGACCTGCCCAGCACCACAGACAAGTGTCTTCCACATAAAACACTAGGTCAAAGCAGTCTAAAGCTTTAATCCTACACAGCCTCACACAATGCACTATAACCAAAGCCTGAGTAATGAGGTTATGTGTGGTGAGTGTGTGGGAGGGCTGGGTCATACAGGAGGAGAACAAGGAAAGTGGACACACAATCAAATACTCCTTTCTTCTAAGAACAGTTATTGGTCTGTCGTTATTGTCTTTGAAGTATAGTGTGTTACAGATGATTTATGAGAAGTCAATGTTCAATTATAATATCACTAAGAAAAACATGTAATTAAAAAAATTGGTCTTGAGAAGGTTTAGTTTTAGCCCTTGTTTTGAAAAGTGAGTCCAGAACAAGCCTATACATAAAATTTGGCGATATGGCGATAGAAATCAAATTACGATATGAAGTTATGACAATCGGCTTAATCTGGGAAGATCACTGAATCGTGATACAGTGCATTCATTCATGCTCTGCTTTGTATCAATAAATAAAAAATACAAAAATTATTATTATGACGGATTGGATGTACACTGGATTTGTAGTTAAAAAGGACACTGATGGTAGTAGTTTACTGGGTAAGACAAAATATAATCAACTAATAGTGATAAAATCGTGATAATGCCCAACCCTACATAAAATGAACAAACTTTAATTCGGTCTATAGTTAATGAAGCCTTACTAATTAAGGATAGCTAAATATTGCCTTGCTGTATTATCAGAGGTGGGAGATATATATTAACATTCTCAAGCAAGAGAATAAAATAACAAATTAACAATCTTCAAAATGTCAGTGTCACTTCTTCACAACATACTGTAGCTATATAACAAAGGTTTCTAAGAGTACTTCAAAATAAGACAAAGTAAAAAGTATGGTGCATTTAAACAAAGTACAATTTAGTCAAAGTTATTCAAGCAAATGGAACTGAGTATATTTGACTCATAACTACACACTTCTGTATATTATAGCAATATGCAACACTGTTATTGCATATTTTGACCTATATAAGACCTAGTTAACAAGCTATCAATACATTTAGAAAAATACCTACTTAAATATGTGCTACCTGATTTTATAAAGAAAAAGTTTGAATGAATGCACTCCCATCTTTTACCCTCAGCCTGTCTCTCACATAGAGCACACATTGCCTCGTAGGTGTTCACAGACCAAGAAGTGTGAGTTGGCATTTAATAGTTTGAACTAAAAAATGAAGCGTGAATATGCTGTGAATTTTGAAATAAACCATCAGCTCCCTCACATTGTTCCTGAATAGATAATGGATGTTTCAACCAATCAGAGGGCTCCGGTCACGTGAAAGCATGTGATTGGTTAAACATTTCCTTCCATCCCACAGAGGCCCTCAAAGTCTCATTTTTTTCCTCAGAAAACTTGTTACCTGTTAAACTGTACTATTGACCAATTGTTTTTTGCTTAAATATAAGGTAAAAAATATCAGGTAGTGCAGCTTTAAGCTAAAAAGATTAAGTGTATACAACATATTGCACCTTGTTTACAAGTCCACTTATTATTAATGAAGGCGTCCAAAGACATTTATAAGAGCGGTGATGCATTTGGAAAGTTTTGAAACTAATCACAACATCTCCCCAGCTCCAGATCCAAAAACAGGATACACACTTTAATATGCACTTAATTAAGCCTCGACAGTGGACAGTTATTAATAGTGTAGATTAACAACATGATTTATGCTGCTCTATGTAGTAATCATTTGCAGTGATCAGTAGCAATGAGTTTTTTTACTCAGTAACGTTTACTCAAGTAATGTTTTGAATACATTGTAGGAGTCGTTTTCTTGAGCCATACTTTTTACTTCTACTTGAGTAATATTTTGAAGTAACAGGATTCTTGCTAGAGAATCATTTTGGATTTGTACCCACCTCTGTACATAGGTATTGCTTATATATTGAAAATAAATTACTTATTATACTTATTTTGTAAAGAATTAGCACATATATATGTTTTGTCTGTCAGACAACAATAGAAAAACAATGTCATGATTTTATTAAGATCACGATTTTTTCATGTTTTTAGTCAACTTTATAAAATTTTTGTATACTGCTTTCTAAAGCTTTTTAAACTACAAATTCAATCCAATGTTCGTCTTAATACTTAATGTTCCATTTTTATTAATGTGTGTGGCATAGTTACAGTAAAAATGACAGTAAATAGCAGATCATCATCAACTTCATATCACAAATTGCCAAATCACCAACCCCTAATTTACACACCATTTCATTTTTAGTGTCATTATTTTCTGTGTTTACATTTCTGTTATTAATTATAAAATTAAGTTACTCTGTACTAATTCTTTCACCAAAAACTTTTTTTTCCTCAAACTTTCTCATATTTTTTCAGGCGACTACATTTTACTTCTCCTAGAGTAATATTATTTTGAAGTACCAATACTCTTACGTACAGATTTTGTGTTTCTGTGATCAACCCTAACACAGCTTATATTGTGGCTTTTATAACAAGTGTTGCTCCCTCTAGAGACTAACTAAAGCTATAACATCAACTGACTGGTAATAATAATTGCATAGACAATCTTTGAGGGCTGTGCCAAATAGTACAGTGACACATCCTTTAATCTTATGAGTTTTAAGAAAGGAGGAACACCTCTTTTCCAGAGATTGGCAGCAGATGGAGACAAACAGTGGCTTTCAAAACTAAACATAAAGTCCTACCTCCTACCGCAAACTGATGACTAATGAAATCAGCATGTCCCAAAGTCGGCATGACAGCAACAACAAACAAGTGTAGGATGAAACTTTCAAGGCCAATACAAAAGCCAGGCTCAAAATGTCACATGTTTATGGTTGTTGTGAGGAAGTGTGGGTTATTTTTGACATACAAGACATTGTTTCCTGCTTTGGCCAAGTGCTAGAATATAGCCATAGAGACAGACCAGGTAAGGTTGTCCAATGATGAGCAATATTTAAGTTTCTCTTTCAGGCAATGTAAAAATATATTAGCCAATAGTATATTTTAACATTGGACTTGGAAAGGATTACACAAAAGAATCAACAAGCAAGACAGGACATGCCTATTACTCATAATGCTGCTAAAAATAGGTGACTAAATTGAGAACTTAGTATTGGTGCTTCTTTATGTGATGGGCCACTCTAACACTGATTCAAATCCAAACTTGTATAGTTAACAGTTGCTTCAATTGTTGCCAGCACAACCTCATTTTCCTTTAGCTTTTTAAAGTTGCAATGAACACTTCTGTAATTGTTACAAACTAAACTTATAAGTGGCTGAAAACCATACTTAACATACATAATTTAAATATAATCAGTAACCAGTTCAATCTTGAAGTAAGAAAGGTTAATTGTCTAATTTAACTTATGATTTGGCAGCCATCTTTATCTAAAATACAAATAAAAATAGTCAACCTCTTATTTATTGTCCAATTATTAGAACTTTTACCAAGAAGAGATTCAGATTAGGTTTTTTTTGTTTCTTTTTGATTTCTCTACATTTCTTCTCATACAAATTTAAAATTCCAACTTATCCCATTTTTAAAGACTTTTTGGCAAGATATCGCATGAGCAATATTTAGTTCTAATTTAGTCCTAAATTTAATTTAATTTTAGCTTTTATTTCAGTCAATCATTTCAAAACTAAACAATACAATACAATGCCACTTCTCGACGTGGACACTGACCAAAAGTGTTTAGGCAGAAGTGTGATTATGCCCATCCCATTCAAAATTTTGCCAAGAAAAGATTCAGTTATGTTATGTAGTATATATAGTTTTAATTTGGTCCTAAAATATAGGCTTTATCAAGATTACCTTTTTTTTACTTCTCTACATTACTTCTAATACAATTATAAAATTCGAACTTCTTCTCCCATTTTTAAAGACTTTTTGGCAAGAGATTCAAACATGTCACTAGAAAAATATATATCTTGAGCAATATTTAGTTCTAATTTAGTCCACAAAGCTACACCAACAATTAACCCAACATACAAAAGACATCTTAAAGCAGTACTCACGTATACAAGCAGACTGTACGGCCATAGCAGAACACTGTGGTGAACTAAGAGCGTAAACGTGATCTGATCTGGGTCAGTGGTGAAAGGCACACAAGGCCACACTTAAGGTGTGTGCTAAGGGCCTTGGGCCAATCAGACAGCGGGAGCGTCTGACGTGGACCCGCCCCCCTCCACAACAAACAGCTCCGCACCTGAGAGTGGCGTTTGTTGACTCACCACATCATGATACTAACATTAACCCCGCCTCAGTTTCACAGCACTTTACAATCTTTCATGGAACACATAGATTACATCAGAGTGGGGGGGGGGGGGACTTTTGGGAACTTAAAGGTTCCTATATTCTGTAAAATTTACTCTTCTGTGCTTTTAACAATATTCGACTGTTTGAGTAATTAATTATGTTGAGCTATAGTCCTGAAAACAGACGTCATAATTAGGGGCTAAAATACAAAGTGGACCTGTCTGCACCTGCACTGTTTCTCATCAGGTCCAAGTGGGACTCCACAAAACAGCTTTTATTAGATAAATATTGTGTGTTAGATGTAGCAAAACATGAAATGGTAACCTCCATGTATCCAAAATAGACTGTGAAATGTGCAAAAAAAATAATATAGGATAACATAATATAGGACCTTTAAGGACAGCCCGGGGCCACTATATTAGGAACATCTGCTCAACTGACTAATCAGCTAAATTGTCCAACCATTCTCAAACCTCAATCAAGTTTAAAGGACACCAATGAAACCATGAATAAGAATTTGAGAAGTTACGAAAGTAGAAATGAACAATACCAATAGATATATCAAGTTGGTCAATATTGCAATGACAATGGAAAGCATTTTTTTTGTTTCACTTGAGCTGTTGCCACAATAATAAAGAAGCCACTATAAGCAGTAGATTATTAAAGACTACAGTATCTAATTATTTTGATATCCTTTAAGAGCAACAGATTACCAATATTTAGGGTTAGAAAGAGTCAGAGTAAGAAAAGACCATTGGAAAAATCTAAATTCAGAGTGACAAAATACAAATACATCCAAAATAATATTAATGGATTAATAAATACGTGTAAATAAATATGTTGATTTCATAGTTTCAAAAAAACAGCCTACTGAAACATGTTTACATAATATCGGTATCAGCCAAATTGGTAATTGAAATATCGGAATCGGCCAAGTAATTTCATATCCTAGTAGGAGTGTTTTATCATAAAAAAGGCTAATAGAGTAAGGTCTATCATTGTTTATGCAGAACTAATTAAACAGCTACAAATCTAATCTCATCAAATCTGTTTTATTGAAAACATTTGACCAACGAGTAATATAGTAGTATGGTTGTAGGTTCTGTTTATTTTTATTATATTATTGAGCTAGTATAGTGTACTATTTTGACTATTTTTAATGATTTATTACTATGCAAACATTGCATGTACAGTGTTTCCCCTACCATTATATTAGGGGCGCTCCCCCTACGATAGCATTTCTGAGATGTGTGTGTGAAACGCTGCACATTACGGCTAATCAGGAAGGCAGGCTACCCAACAGTATAATTTTCATAATGAAGAAATACCCAAATTTCAACTGTGATTTAAAAAACTTAAATAATAATTGACTGATTGGCCAATAGGTCAAATAGGACATTTGAGTCACATAAATAGATTAATTGAAGCCAAACTCACTATAACTTTAACAAAAATATTTATCAATTAAAAAGTCGTACTTACCAGGATTTTCCATCACAGTGTTTAAAACTCAGCCGGCTCCAGTTCCTAAATCAAAAAAAGAAAGACAACTGTTAATTATATTCAACACTATTTAATTTCTCTGCACCGACAAACAGTAGACAA
The DNA here is from genome assembly GCA_036025475.1 of Philypnodon macrostomus. NCBI lineage: Eukaryota > Metazoa > Chordata > Actinopteri > Gobiiformes > Eleotridae > Philypnodon > Philypnodon macrostomus. Next base: position 18,691 of record JAVQKC010175953.1, read on the forward strand.
ATGAGTTGGTCTAATTGACAGCACTACTTCACTTAAATGGATTCTGGGCAAATTTAATGAGGGCAGGTTAAAACATAATCCTACGAGACTCGAGCCAGGCTTATTATTCAACTCCAATTTATTCAACAAGCAACTCTCAAATGAGATACTAAAATGAATTTCAGATCCTTTAGAGAGCTACTGTTTTATTAAGATCTGAGACATGATGAATAGACTCGTGCTTCTTTAAAGGTTGGTACAAGGATGGGAGAGTTTCATCACATGCAAATTCAATCAAAGACTTATGCAAAAATGTGTTGTCGTCATTCAGCACCAGAACAGGCAATAGTCAATTTTACTAAATTAAACTAACATCTTTTTATCAGAAGATCTCATATAATGGTTCTAAAGGCAAATATCAAATCAGCCAAGACTGTGCATCAGAATCGAGTAAAGATTACTTATAGTGAATGTGGCATAATTGTTGGATGGTGTGAACATGACAGACCAAGCTCAGGTTTACAGAGAATGGTCCCAAAAAGAGAGGGATTTTCTAGTGAGTGGTAGTTTTTGTAAATATTGTGTTGATGCCAGAAGTCTGAGGAGAATGGTTCTAATTGGTGCAGTGGGTTAGCGCTCGCCCTGCAACCAGAGGGTCACCGGAGTGTATACGGTCGTGTCCCTGGGCAAGACACTTAACCCGCATTGCCTGTGAATGAATGTGGTTGTGTGATCGGTATTCAATTTAGCAAATCATTTTTCAAATTTTTTCTTGACCGGAAAAGGGTGGCTTGCCCTCTCCGGTTTGGTGGAGAAGTCCTGCTTCAAGTGGAGGAGTTCAAGTATCTCTGGGTCTTGTTCACGAGTGAAGGAAGGATGGAGCGTGAGATTGACATGATGTGGTGATGTGGTCGGTGTACCGGACCATTGTGGTGATGTGGTCGGTGTACCGGACCGTTGTGGTGATGTGGTCGGTGTACCGGACCGTTGTGGTGATGTGGTCGGTGTACCGGACCGTTGTGGTGAAGAAGGAGCTGAGCCAAAAGGCCAAGCTCTCCATTTACATGTTCCTACCCTCACCTATGGTCATGAGCTTTGGGTAATGACCGAAAGGACAAGATCGTGGGTACAAGAGGCCGAAATGAGTTTCCTCCACAGGGTGGCTGGGCGCTCCCTTAGAGATAGAGAGAAGCTCAGCCACTCGGGAGGAGCTCAGGGTAGAGCCGCTGCTCCTTCAAATCGAGAGGAGCCAGCTGAGGTGGCTCGAGCATCTGTTTCGGATGCCCCCTGGACGCCTCCCTCGGGAAATATTATTACTTTAAGTAATAATATACAAGTTAATGTATTATTAAAAGCAATTTGAAACAAAAAAGTTGTCGGTTCATGATAAAGTTGATTTATACCGTTTTAATGGGGAATTCAAGGATGACGTTTGGGGCCATTTTGCTGTCAAATGCTCACTCCATTGGTCCACAAAACTCTTTTATCTTGCAATGCTAATAAATTACATTAAAATACCAAGATCCAGACATGGATCGATCCAAGCAGTATTCATCAACTTTATTGGCCCCTTGTGGTGAGAGTTGAGTTTTTTTGTACATGAACTTAGACAGAGATCCGAATCGTCATCAAAAATTGTATTGGCCCATTATCAATATTTCCTAAAAATGCATTCAAATGAAAGAATAATCCTACTCACAACAAATCAATGTTGGGGAAAACATAACCTCTACGGTGACAATAAACATGCACATTTCTCATTCTGATGCTTGGTTTGAACTACAACCTGATGATACTAGCCAGTGACTGTTAAAAATGTACTTTGCTGTAGTAGACCTCAGGTCACATTCCAATGGGAAGTAGACAAAATAAACCACACAAAGTGAACTTCCTAAGCAAACGGATTTAAAAGATGCCCGGTGTGCAATTGGACAAATGGGAAGGCGTGGTCTGACGACTGGGTGTTAGCACACACAGGCTGCACTTTGAAACGTCCTCCCACAACAAACAGTATGCCAGAGACACTGTTTGACTTTGTTATCACGGCAACTGCTAATGGATACTTTTATCTGCAGATTTGTACATTTGTAGAATAACAGTCATATAACAGTTAAGCGATTCTAAACTATTTTTTTTTCCCCAGCGTTGGCAATTTAATATAAAAGCTTTAATGTGAAAGGAAGTTGAGGATAATTTTGCATTGCCCTTCTGGGATATTATTTCTCACGTAACCTCCACTCACTGAATATGTTCTCTTTATTTTCTCCCAGACAGAATTTAATGTGCTAAATGTATGTGAATAGCAAAGTGAAATGCAGTGAATGGTAAAGTGGTTCTATAATGTTGTTGAATAGGTCATGAACATTATAATAACCAGATCATGGTGATGATGTCTGATTGTGATGGACTGTGAATAAGTGAGTAAGTGAAGCCGAATGCTGAGGATGTTTGAGTATTATTTCTGTATAGTGGTTATATTAACGAATGAGTACTGTTCATTTATTTCTGTAACCAGGGACTATTACTGGAAACGAGCTGTTTAGCTATAATCTGGTGCAGTGTATCTTGGTCTCTATGATCTTAATGTCTCTGTATACTGTCCCTTACACTAAGTAAAGTAAAGTAAAGTAAAGATGGTTGTATGTGGAAAACAACACTAAATGTGAAGTCCTTAATTTTCCCCCAAAAAAGAAAAAAATCTAATTAACTACTTGACCCTGTAAGTAGATAATATGTAGTCTGTAGAGGCCAGGGGAGGGACTAAAGTAAAACCTTACTACTATTGGTCAAAGTAGTATCCCACAAATTCTGATTTGATGTTGCTGTAGAAGCCAGGGATGGATTACCTACAAATTACCTACTTTACATCATAGAACAGGGTCAGATAAAGCATTTATTTTCTATCATTTATTTTATATTTTAGGGAAACTAACAGACTGAAATACAATTTAAAGACCATGCCATATAAAAAGAAACATTCAGACTCTTATATTATTATATTATCTTTAGGATATCGCTTTGGTAGACTTACATGTGCCAAAGAACATTGATGATGTCTTGTCCTGTTGTGGCTCAATCTGCTGCAACTCCTGCAAAATATACAAAGAGATAAAAACAAAACATGCTGTGTCAATGGAAATACTTGCAAAAGGAATACCGTTTTATCAGTCAGCAAATTTTCAAGTTATCTTCCCAGTACAAACCATTTTACTATTGACATTACATTTAAAAGTCATGACTATTACATTTTAGTCACTGCACTGAAGGAACTTTGAAATTGGGTCATGTCCTTGACATTAGAAAGTTTTTAAAAGCAGGCTGCTCTGTACTGGGTCAGCTCAACTTGTTTGGTGAGTTTTGTCTTGAATGTATACAGCCTGAGCTCAAGCTAAAGGCAGGACTTAAAACAGGAACATACACAACAATGAAGCCATATCCACATTAATGGGGATTCATTAAAGGGTTCTTGAATAAAAGCAAAGTAATCCGCATTTGTGGGTAAAAGCAAGGACGAATTTGACTGTGACTAATCTTGATTTTTTTTTTTTTTAATGCTAGCAACTAAAAAAATCTGTTAAATTAAATTTAAATGCTCTTATCAATAGCTTAAGATTGAATAGAAAATGTATATTCCTGTGTGGATCCTAAGAAACTTTTTGAAGATGAAAGAGTAAGATGATTTAGAATTAGCCATGTGATTTTATTATAACACTTAATATAATTAGTAGCATTGAAGATTATGTGGCATATACACTCGGGGAGAACAATATGGTAAAATTGATTTCATCACTATTTTAGTTACCTTGGTATTTGAGGAAGATTACTGCTTCATAAAACCTTTTTCAATGTACATCCAAGTCAATGTTCATCATAACCCTTAATACTATTCATTTTTCTTATTTATTAATTTGATTATCATCATTGTTACAGTAAAAATGATGAAGGGCAGAAAATAAATGAATGCACTGTATCGCAATTCAGTGATCTTCCCAGATTAGCAGATTGAATCATGATGAAATTATGACAATGTTCTATTGCCATATCACCCAAATGTATAATTATGTGGCATGCACTATGTTTAGACCAGGGGTGCCCAAAGTTGGTTATCAATGACATGTTTTTGAGTGTGTATTAAATTACACTTTGTTGGTGTTGGTAAACCTTTACATAATTTAACTGGATAAGAATAAAAAAATACTTCAGTTTGTGTTACATTTAGGCAATTATCTCTCCATGGTCCACATAACAGCTAAAAGACCTGTTAAAATGTAAAAATCTTCTGAGGGGAGGACCTCCACACACCCATTTGGCATTTGATCTGCGAACCAGTCATACATTTCATTTCAAGTTTGGGCACCCCTGGTTTAGACAGAAACGGCTAACACTAAAAAACAATGAACCCAAACTGGGCTGTAGTCGTCTAAAGTCCAGTTCTCATTTTGAACTGCTTTCAGTTGATAAAATGCCCCACACACGTTATTGATCCTCTTCTACTCTACATCGAGAGAAGACGATATGCACTCACAAATTATTCACCAGGCACAGTTAGTCGGTGCCAGTCCGAATCGGGTCCGTTCTCAGGTGTCCCGCTGCACTCTAGTCCTCACAGCAGTAGGATAGTGGCGCGGGCTGGCAGCAAAGCAAACACAGGTCAAGTTAATGTACACCACTGGTAGTGCGCACACACCAACAAAATACTAGAGCAGCTGACCCCCGCGTTGTAGCCCCCAGGACGCCACGTGAACATGTCCGCACACCGCCCAGCCCCGTCATTACTCACGCAAGAATCCAAAGGTCAGAAGAAGAGCTATAGGCTTTAAGAGTGGCTTCCGGGTTAGCATTGTCTTACTGCTGCACTTTGCATATAGAAGGCTACACATTTTCTCACACAACTCAAAAACACAGGCATAAGCAAAAGGTGGTGACAGCCAGATTTTCAGGTTTTGGAAATTCAATCCTTCCACAACATCTTTGTGCGTTCACATGCGATTGTACAGCGCATGTATTGGGTAGGTACAGTGAACAAGATGGGAAGCACAAGCAAAATGAAATGGATTGGGTCCCAACACAGTGGTATTCACACCAAGCACTGCCTTAGAAAATGAATGCCACTCAAAAGCATTTTATTGAACTGAACCAGAACAAAAACAAAGTAACTAAATTAAGACTAGACTAGAACTCAACCAAGACTAAAACAGGATCACAAGATGTCTAAATTAAGAACCAGAGCTGAACTAGGACTGGGCAATGACTAAATCTGGATTAAAATAGGTCTAAGTTAGAGCTAAACCAGGACCACACCAGGTCTAAATTAAGACTAAACCAGAACTAAAGTAGGACTAGACAATGGCTATATCTGGACCAAAACAGGTCTAAGTGAGGTTGAACCAGAACTACACCAGGTCTAAAACAGACAAAAACCCCAGGAGCAAACCATGTCTAAACTAAGACAAACCTAGGACTAAACTAAGAGAGTAGTAGGTGTTACCATAAGAGCATGCCATGAAGTGCAAAAGGAGCCGCAGTACCACTAGAAAGAGCTTGCGTACAATCAGCGGTACCCGTACCACAGTTTGAGAATCACTGTTACCAATCATTGTAAGCGGTTGTGTATGGGTGTGTTGTATTTAGGATCAAAATCAAATATAAAACAACCAGGATGTTTGCATAAATTCCAAGAATACCAAGAAATGACTATTTTATGTTTAATGCCAATTTAAGTCAGCAATAGCCAAAATCTGTGAATGAGGTTAAATATAGCAGCTAAATAACGGTCAAAACACATTGGTAACTGTGCTGCCTTTAGCTCAGTTAGTAGAACTTCAGCATATGGTATTTTGACAAATCAAATTTCTTCCATATTTACGGTAGTTGGCTTTTTATTGCTCAAAAACAAATCACTATTGAGGAACTACTGCATGTTACTTCCTTTTAATAGGAGACAAAGCCAACCTGTGCACTTTAAAAACCAAATGTTTTAAACCATAAGATGTAGAATTTCACTATTTTTTTAAAGAACTTAGTAACCCCTGCAAGTTGTCATTGATTTATGACCAGCTTTTTTTGGTTGTATTGTGCAGTCGATTACACCCACCTACATAAATCAATGCTGACCACTGAGCGCAATTAGGGAAAATGGGAGAAACCAACAAAAAGCATAGCCCCTAAAATGTCATACTGGCAACTTATGTGACATTATAGGGGCTGCACAATGAGAAAAAAAATTGATATTCAATAACCATGTTGAATATTGCGATATTTTGATGGTTCAATTCAAACTAATGCAAATGAATTCAAAACTAAAGGCCTTGTTTTAGACCAAGGACTAAAACAAGGCCAAAGTAGGACTAAATTGCAGAAATAATTTGACTTTAATACATCCATTTACTCACCACCAATTTTATTCAAAGCTCTTATAGGAACAATTATTTTACCTAGGGCCGGGAATCTCAGGGTACCTCACGATTCGAAACCTGATACATGACACATGATACCGATAATATCTCAATATGGCGATACTCTATATATTGCACATACCAACCTACGATACGTCACATTTTTTTAAAGGAATTAATACCGTATTTAAACTCTATTCCAATGAATTGGTCATGTTTTTATGAAATACAGTGAATTTAATAATTAGCTGTGAATACTTTAAATTACTTAAAATAAGAAAAAAAATGTACCGTAAGTACTGCCAGAATCAAAATCTCGATATTTTGTGGTGGCACTGGTGATTTTCAGTTAAACCGCGTCATTTCATGCAGAAGAAATAGCGCCATGTTTAACCCTTAAGCAGTCCTTTTTAATGACTGAATAGAACTTTTAATGTATTTTTTTTGCCTTGTTTTGAAGACTATGAGAGGACGTCAATTATTGTGCGACCCTACAACAACAAAAATATATTACTTATTGCTTTGGACACTGATAGTGTTATTGTGATGTTTTTGCACTGCTGGGACTCCATTCTTTCTGCCCTACCCTGTTTATTCACAGTAGCTCCCAATTAGCTCATTAAAAAGGCCCAGTTGAGTGGATAAAGAGGCAGAATGGTGCGGCGACCGGAGCTGTACAATCGCTCCTTTGTGCCAGGCTCATTCTGCAGAGCTGGCACCCCCGCTGCCATGGCTGTAGTGGGTATGGCAGCCAGCCGCTCAGTGCGGGGCTGTCAAGTAGCAGCTGATAACAGAAAACACATTGATTTTATAAGTGTGATACAAAACACTTGCAATACAGTGGCCATACAAACATAGCTAGTCACAAAACATTAGGGAGTGCTGACATTCGGGTAAAAATTTAGAATGGTCCTAAAATACAATAGAACCAGTCAAATACGATCACATGGTTCTGTGAAAATACCATATAGGGGTAGGCAATATGATGATAAATGTGATATGAAGTTATGAGGATCTGCTAATCTGAGAAGATGGTTGAATCGTGCATTCATTTATGCTCTTGCACCTCACCCTAATTTCTACTGTAATGCAATGCCAGTGTTCAAAATAAAAAATAAATAAATAAATACCATCATGAAAGGCGGTATAATAGTTTTGGTATGAACATTATCCATTTTATATATCCCTAACTTTCTCTGACTAGTATATAGTGCCAACTTGATAAGAGTGTCAAATGTTCTCCTGCCATAAATTTGTATTTAAAATAATGCAACTTCCATAAACTAAATGTTGTTAGCTAGCAATATTCACCCACTTTTTCCCCTTTAGTTGGGCCTTAGGCGGGGTATAGCCTGGATGATATTTTTCATTACATCAGTGGTTCACAACTTGTGGGACCCAATTTTATCGATTAGCACCCCAGTTACTTTTACAGATTTCTCTCCATCTGCGGCTGCATATTAGGGTCACGAGCATGGTTTTGTGCGCAAGTAAAAACTATGTGTCAAATCAAGATGCAAATAACTGATTTCCAGGTGGCAGATTTGCTGACGTTAAAAGAAGTTTCACCATATTATGCAATCACAACAAGCTCTGACTTCTAATATGCTAATACATTGCTTTCAGTTGGTAGTACCACTTGTAATATGTGGGTTCTCGCTAATGATAGGCAGACCCACCTGGTTTTCTCCCGTTTAGTCTTGGTTTAGTTCCAGTTTTGTCCAGGGGTAGACAAGGTAAGACACTGTTTAGACCCGATTTAGTCCTACATTCAGCCCTAGTTTGGATAGCTCCGGTTTAGCTCTGGATTTCACCTAGTCTGGTTTAATAAAAAGGTACTTGGAACACCAAATATTTTCTGAGTTGGTACTTAGTACAACCCACTAAACTAAACTAACTAAACGTCATCTATTGGTCAAATTGTACAAGACATTAGGTATTAGGTATATTAAGCCACTAAAACCAATTGCCAACCCTTTAGTACCACTTGGAGCTTTAGCTGAACACTGCCTACCTTGTTTACGAACACAATGCTCCTCTACTGGTGCAACTCGCTGCAAAGCCTCTTGTAAAATGCAACAATCCACAACTTTGTGCGCAAATCACCTCGACATGACTGACCCGATTATGATGCTGCCTATCCAGAACAAAGACAATACGCAGAGGCAGCTTCTTTTGTCTTCCCCATTCTCGGACCGACTGTGGTATACATATATATAGGGCGTATTTATGCACTCGGGAAAGGCACTAAAAGCACTAGTTAGAACATGCAGACGGGCCTATGAATGGAATGTGAAGGAATGCTTCAAAACACTGCGGAAATTCAACACAAACTAATTTGACCAGTTTTCACCATCATGTAATATATTTGTCTCTTTAAGTACCAGGATATTATAAAAGTCAAGATCACAATTTGAGTCGTCTTTGTTTTTTTTCTTGCACAGAAGACTACTGCTATCAGTGTCTTCATAAAACCTTTTTTAACTACAAATTCAATGTGCATCCAATTCAATGTTCATCATAATATATTTACATAGCATTTATTGTTCTAGTTTTATTATTATGCACACTGGCATTGTTACAGTAAAAATGAACAGAGCATAAATTAATGCATCATGATTCGTCCCAGATTAGTCAATTGTCATAACTTCATATCAGAATATTTTATTGCCATATCATATTCATAACTATTATGAAACCAGATCAGGACACAACCTAGCAATTAAATGTGGATTAAAATACAGAAAAAAAATAATAATTAATGGACAAAGGAAAAATTGGTGACTAAACCAAAAGTAATTCTTAATCAGGTGTAAACCAGTTCCCCATAGCCCAGAGCTACACCAGGCTTCAACTACAACTAAACTAGGGCCAAATCTGGACTAAGCCAGTTCTAAATCTCTGCAGATTTTAAGAGAAACAATTCCAAACTGGTTTAAACCATGTTTGAATAACACTGTGCCTAAACCGCCCACGCATCACCACGTACTGCCCACGTACCACCAGAGGTACCCCGTACCACCGTGCCAAAGTTTGAGAACCACTGCATTACACCATAGTCGTGAATTGAATCCAATAAACGTGAAATTAAGTACTGTGTGAAGTACTTTTTATCATGGTACAACCGCGCGCAATGGGAATGCGCACCCAAATAGTAAATAAACAGGTTTAAACCGGTTGTGTGCTATTGTCCCGTGTGCATCTAATTGACCTGTCCACAGCGAACCTAAAATAAAAGCTAATACTTACTTTCAACAAACATAATGTCCACTAAAGAGTCCTAGTCACAGTATTGTAGATGTCGCGTTGGTCAGGTTGGGAACAATATACCTAAGTGCCCTGTTACACAATTTCAATAGATCAAAGTCCCCATTATATATAAATTTACCAGAGTTACGCGTCTTTGAAGCGTTAATTTTCACTTTAAAGTGACGCAATATGTTATTCCAATGTTATATTTCTTGGTTGTGCGTAAAAAGTTAAGCGAGTCATCAGCAACAGGTGGCTACAAGTGTAAAGTTAGCATTGTTAGCTGCACCTGCCCTTTTTGCCGTACGTTATAAAGTATACTGACCTTTTAAGTAAGTGGTTTTATATGGAAAAAGCAAATCTCCACAGGGTAAAAGGCTGTTCTCTCCCGTAGAGCGATTACCTCCTTTACTTTTGACAATTGTTGCTGCTGTCCATCACGGAAAGAAAGACGGAACTAGCTTAACAGACACGAATTAAATCCCTAAATTAGCTTAATAAAAGATCGGACATTTCCAAAGTCAATATGAATAGCTCGGGATATCAACAATAGCCAGAAAAGAGTGATCAAAAGTTGTAAAAAGTTGCCTGTTTGTGCCAAAGGTGTAGCGTTAGCACAGTAAAGTATGAAGATTAAAAGCACCCGCGCATGCGCACTTCCATGTTCCCGAGCAACTCCTCCACCTGCGGCCGCGAGGGACCACGTGACCAAATAAGCCCAAGTAAAGTAGCCTACTGTGTACTTCAGGCTAATACAGACTTACAAACATGGGTCTATTTTACATCTTGCTGAAGCTTAGGAGGATAGTGGTATATTAAACAGTGGGTTGAATGCTAAAAGCTTTCAAATGTTACCACCAGGGCTTGACATTAACTTTTTTGCTCACTGCCCAGAGTGGCTAGTATATTTTTCAAAATATTTTTACTAGCCACAATTTCCATGTTTTTTTTAATTGTTTTTTTCATCTGTTGTATAGGTTTAAAAATAAATATAAATTATACATTTTACTGTGTATTTATTGTCAATGTGTTTTTATGTGTTATTATATCGGCGAAAACAGCGTGTCGCCGATATTATGGAATCACGTCGGTGTTCGCCCGCACCCGCGTCCGCAGATCCTAGCTGTGAACGCGATAACTCAAAAACGAATTGCCGGATCAGTTTCAACATTTGCACACAGGTACATACCATAAAGACGCAGAACTGTATAAATTGATATGCATAGCATAACCACAGACCCAGAAAAACC
>JAVQKC010175960.1:0-15414 GCA_036025475.1 Philypnodon macrostomus
ATATATAGAAGACTCATTCACTATTATCTCATCACAATGTAGTCATGTTTTGAAAGGCCATTGGAGTGAACCCACTGTAACACGGGGAGGACATGCACATATCAGAGCATGTGTTGGCCTAAGAATCCGACCCACAACTTCCTTGCTTACAAATAGAATTTTTAACCACTCTGCCACCCCTAACCTACCACCTTATTGGTTTATCAAAAGTCATTGCGGGTACACTGACCAATGGCCACCACTCACACTTTGTAATTAAAGTTGAGTGGTTGTGCCAAATAAAAGCAGCCTGTATCAGAAGTCGGAGTGTGTAAATTTAACAGCTAACATTTTATCCGTGGAGCTGCGGGATCCTTAAATCCATAAAGTGGGGCCCACAGGACAGAGCTGACACTGATCCAATGTGTAATTAAAAGCTGTATTTTAATAGTTTGTAGATACTGTCAAAGAGTGTAAGATGGTGTATGCCCCGTACTGCTGTCTAAGGAAGGATTACTGAGAAAGTGGCCAATGTTGTTTATCAGATTATAGTTTGGACCTGATTACCTGCGCTGAGGTGATTGTGTTTTTTTGGATTCTTTGGCTGTATAGATTGTCTTGTTTGCAAGATTTTGAATAAAAAACAAGCTTATTTTTTTTCTTTCTATTTGATCCCTAACACTTTCTGAAACCTCAATCATTTACCCCCTAACTAGAAGATCCTTGTTTTCAGCACTACATTTTTACCATAGTGAGACATAACAAATTCCTTTACCAGGTGTTTTTAGTTTTTCTCTGTGGTTAAGTAGTGTGATCTAATAGTGTTACAATAAAGTCAAAGACACACTTGAGAAGCAGCCAAATTGTGAGATGGGTATAGCCATAGGTCAGCTGATGCTAATGTTTTATGATCTTGAATAAGAGTCTTTTTATGATGTTCCATTAGTAATATGTGGTTTTATAGACAGAAAAGTCAAGAATAGAAAAATTGAACTGCAGCCAAATACTGAATAAGTAGACATTAAAAGCTCTAGCCATAGGTCTAATGTACATCGGTGCTCGATTACTGTGTTTAAAATGGGGCTCTATGGAATGTTCATTATTATTTTAAAAGGTACTGTATGTGCTAACCAGAGAATGGGTGGAGTACGTAAAATTAACTCACAAGTGAAAATACTGTTACTGTTGTATACTATCAGTATTTGTGTTAGGCACACACCTATTGAATTTGTTTATATAAAACAACTACTATATAAAATATTCTGCAATAATCACTTGCAAGTTAACAAAACCACTTCCCAGTAGTTTGCACTGTCCTCTCAAAGCAACAAGATCCCACATGGGTTTGAGTCCCCGACTGGGCAGTGGGCCTTTCTTTGTGGAGTTTGCATGTGAAGAAGAGCAACCTTTTTGGAGGTGAAGTGCCAGCTTGAAACCACCATTTCAGCATCAACGTAACAACTGATATGACCAAACCTAACAAAACCGCTACAATAGTATAAGAATTTCATCAAAATATTGTTGGATAATTTCTGTAAAAATATAACGGCCTTCGATTTTTTGACGTCCCCATGCACACGAAATATTACTAATAACAAAGGCTTATTGCGTTTGGCAAATCTAAAACCGGCCAACTCACTGCAATAACTCCCCATTGTTTTGGTCACCAGTCCTGCATAAATAAAGACTGAGCCAACATGGATTTTTTATAAGTTTGCAAACCTACAAATCTCTTTATTTTTTTATACACTAACTGAACCAAGTCCCTGTAGCTAAATGTAGATTATTACGAAGAGATTAGATTTTTTTCCTTTCCAAAATGAACCCAGCACCATCTGATACAGTTGTCATTTGATCAAACAAGCCTTTATGCATTAAGCCATGGTTTCAGGACTCTGTGTAAGCTGCGAGCCTGCCCTAATACAACCGATGTTATCTGAGCCGTATTGATTGAAGGTGTGTGCTTGTCGGCAGAATGTGATGGCGCCTGAAGAGACAAGCGCCGCCACCTTTCTCTGACCTCTGACAGCAGGCAGTGGCAGGCTGTCATTATGCCTGAGTGCCAAAGTGCCACAAGCTCAAGGCTCGGACTAGGTTCAGAGGCTTCGGGGAATAAGTCATTTGAGTTCACTAAATGGATTTCTGTAATAGAATTTTCAAGGGCAGCGCAAGAGTGAATAAAAGCTGTGCAGTGGTATAAGGGTGTTCAGTTCACCTGGTCTTGAAAAATACATTTTAAAGCAGAACTCGGTAATATGTTTTGCTCCGGAGCTCCCCCTACAGCTCCCTGTGGATAATACAAATTCTCTCAAATACTCTATAATACTTGTTATACTGTGTTATACTTTATATCAAATCAGGACTAAAGTTTTCTCTGCTCAAAGCTTACGAGCAATGTGTGATAAAGAACCAAAACATTGGTACAGCTTAATCATTCCATTGGTAAATAAATAAACTAATTGACAGTCCTTCAGTTTTTAGTTTGCTTAAATCAATTTAGTTTATCAAAATTGAAATTTACCATTGAACATAATTCATCATAAGGGGTACTACACAACCTTTCACTGGTGTGGTCACAGCGCTCTCCCTAGAGTTTCAAACTAGCACTGTCCAGAGAAAAAAAACACAAAGAATATAGACTTGATATATAGACTCTAGATGATCATAAAGCTACATTTAAACCACAAAAACACTACTAAAACACAATATTAATTGAAAAGGGAGTATTTACTTTCTCTCCCAGTCCTCCTTTTTAAGATCTCTATTACCTTTGCTGGCTACTTTGCCATGTCGGCCAATAATTGAACATGGTAGCTACATAGAAACAATATATTTTCAGTCCCCAAGAAGGTCAGCGCCTCAGCATAACACAAACTTCAATGAATGAATGTATTTATTTGACAGGGACATGCACAACAATACATTGACCTCGGGGGAAATATGTTTTGTGCCAGGTTTGAGCAGAAATGCAGTTCCCATCCCCCAACTTTCACATACAGACTGGTTATTCACATACAGTTCATCCTTGTGTACAGGTATACTGTACATAGTGTATAGGTGTACATAGAGAACATACAGTATATGTATGCCTATATTTGGACTTTGAATACCATCTACTGGTCTCTTCTCTTTCACCACACAAGGAAAAAACAAAAGTCACGTGACCAAACAAAGTGGGTGAAAGAGTATATCTTTAATCACTGTACACCCAGCGAATCAAGGGCAGGCTTTAGTTCTCATTCTAGGTGAACATAAGCTCATATTTCCAGGTTATTTCAATCATGAAAAACACAGGGTGAAGCACTGCTCCTCAGTGTGTCACCACACGGGGCTCTCTGGAGCAGCTTCAGGACGGTGGAGCAGATTGCACAGGTTGGTCCAGGATTTGAACTGCCAAACCTCACATAATGTTTTTTCTTTTATTGTGACGCCCTATCGCGCATCTTTAAAATAAGTAAAACATCGAACAGAAATCCTCAGAACGTGGGTAATCCAACAGCTTCATGTCAGCTTAACCCTTCAGCAGACACTGACATGAACAGACCTGGCACTGTCTTTATATCAGCACCAGATAGAGACACTCTGCCGGGCACATCACACGTCGTGCCTCATCACTCCTCCCCTCACTCCAGCAGGGCCGCAGCAGCTGGATCTCATTTCCTCTGACAGTGGCTAATATCACCCCCTCCAACACCCCCCCACTCCATCAGGGAGAGGTGGAGGATTCTCACCCCAGGCTCCATGGCTCTGGCCCAGCTCGTGTCAGCTGTGAAGTGAACCCCTCTGGCTGCTGTAGAGGCAGTGTCAGCAGTAGTCAGGCAGGCATTCATCCAGGAGCAGAGGACCTGTCCTGAGGTGATGATACTGCAGTGTGGGTTAACTCACTGTTGAGACTTCTGCACTGTGGGGAATTCCACCTTCTGTTACAAACAGGGAGAGCTGTGAATGGCAAATGGTGGTTTATATGCCAAGGGTGTCCAAACTATGGCCCAGGGTTCAACTGCCCATCCATTTTTTATTGGCTCGGTGGCTTCATGCTGGACAATTATCAAAAATTCTACAGATGGGTGAAAGCGTCAAATAAAACTGCTTCATGTGGCTGATGGTGCCATGAAACTTGAGGCCAATGTACTGGTCCCATGCTCTGATAAATGTGGGGTTGAAAGTGGGACAACTGGGGTAAAACCTCTATTGCTTGACTTTCACATTTCACTTTGTAGTGCGGATCTCCACCAAGGCATTTCCTGTATTTTGCAATGATTGATTTAGTGCCCATAACTGGACTGAACTTGGGAATCTTCTAGTTCAGGGATATATGCTCTATCCATTGAGTCCCAAAGACCTTACTGTATTTCACAATCATTCATTTACAAACCCTTTATTTGAATTGGTAATTAAAGACATATTTTGGCACATTAATGACTAATGGCAAACCATTCAATGAAAACTGTTACATTAACTGGCCAGGCTATGTGTAGTGCCTTATTTAATGTTGGCTATGTACTACTGCCTACAACAGTGTGTTTAATGTTTGCATGCATTTCTATATATTACATTATATCTGATAGGTACTTCATCATCCGACCAAGAGGGTTGTCTGTGGTGTCTATGGCAGAGAATGTGAAGCCGACTGCAGTATTTCACAAGGATATATCATTTTCTCAAGTTAGAGTTGTGACCGGAGGTAAGTGGTGGGTATGACAGTGAATCCCGTATCAGATTAAACTGTGATGAAGTTGCAAATGAGGAAGGACTTTTAGAATTCCACCGCCGCTCCCGTTAGCTCCTCCACTTTATTATTTGAAGAAACGAAAACTTCTTGACTTTCAAAGAATTAATGGTCAGCACCGTGTGAGTTTTTTTTACAGTCTCTCCCTAAAAACTAAATATGAAATGAGCTGTATTAGTATGCTCGGTCAGGTTTGCTAGAGGACTTCAAAGACAAAGCAGCCCATCCATCAGCATGCAGTGTGTAAGAAGTGTTTCCCTCGGCGGAGAGACACCGGGTTCAGCCAGGAATTGTTTATGAATGTTTTATATCTCTTTGTATTACGATGAGTGGCCGGGTTAGAAGTGACAGAGAACAGTCAATTAGGAACAGAGAGGAGAGGCTTTCCAAAAATTCAACACCTCATTTGACTTTTCAGCTGAATGTAGGGTTGTCTGGACTTGCAGAGGTTAGTCAGACCAAGCCACCTTAGAGTTCTGTGGTTTCTCTATATGTATGAGTGTGAGCTACACCCAATTAACAGTGAAATGGTACAGCACAGGTCCAGGACATATGAATTAGTTAGTACATGTACATTTCTATATTGCCAAAAAGGGTCTGACGGCAAGCTTGAATTGATTCCCACTATTAGCAAGCCTTGGTCTTGGCCATGCAGTTTCACAAAATGTAGGTCCAGTCAGATTCTTTCTTTCTGAACAACATCCAAGCTCAAATGACAAAGAAGGGTCTTCAAGGGCTGCACTGTGAATTTGCCCCAGTGGCACACAACATTTCCTATGGGGAGCAAAACATAAATTTATCTAGGCTTGGGATAGTAAGTAGAAAAGTGGATCTAATTTGAATTCTTATATTACTGTGATTGTGTAGCATCACTGTTTACATAGCAGTTAGTGGTCCAATGGAAATGCAAGTAGGTGTTATGGTTTCCGTAATCAAACTAAAAAATACACAATAGGCTAATTCTCAAGATACAAGACATGTTTCCTTATCTGCACTGAAGCACTGAGTGTAATGTGAAAAAAAACCCTAATTTTCCTTATCCCTATGATTGTGGAAGCATAGTCAGTCACAACTTACATCAGACTGGACCACACTTCAACACCTACTGTGTTTGTCCTATGTCTCTGACATTATTGTGACACTGTTCCAACTGAACCACATCTAATAGAGCACAGTTTCTTCAAAAAGCACTTCTGTTGGGGGCTGAACTCGCAGGTCTGATTGCACTGAATATGGGCAACGCAATCCCCTCCTAGACTTTACTTTGTCCACACACGATCACACCCAGACAGACTATGGTCCAAAGTTGCCTTCCACCAGCGCTGTCTACATCTTTTAGTGCTGCATATCCATGCTCTGTAAACACCAGGCCGGAGTTGGACTAAAGCATGTCGTAATGGAAAAGCACAGTCAAGGAGCACTCAGGCCGTCTGCACGCTTTGTTATGCTATTGTCAGTCAAAAACTCACTACAATAGACATCCATGTGAACTAAATATATCTGACTCCCCATGTTTGAGCACAGTCTACTTCAAGGGGCATTCAAAAGACGTATATAACAAACTCTGATACAAACATGTATGTATGTGTATGCTGTGTAAGGTAAAGGGACAAAGAGCCTAATGAAAGAAAAAAGCGCATGATTCATTTTTGTTATTGACTATGATATATTGAAGCAGCATACATGGTCCAGTGGAGGGTTTGGTGGTGGTTGGAGAGGCCATACAATAGATGCAGTATGTCTGCCATCAGTCAGTCTAGCCCAGGGCAGCTGTGGCTACAGAAGTAGCATACCACCGCCCGTGTGTGACTGTGGTGTGAATGAATAATGCAGTTAATTGTAAAACAATTTTGAGTGTCTAGAAAAAATATGTCCTAATGTAATGCACCAGTGGAAGGCTTTACAAAACATCCAAACTCTTTATACACTATAGTCAAAGATCATTGTACTGTTTTTTTAGACCTTCACCTTGTATTTATATCACTGCATTTATGATATACTCTGTCTCAACAAATACCTTTTGAAATTATTGTATATTTGTATCTCGATAGTAAGTCATATTTTACCCTGATTGTTTGTATCTGCCTCTCTTGCTGCCTCAGGACGTCATTGTAAATGAGCAACTCTTCTCAATGGACTTACCTGGCTAAATAAAAAGAAGACTGACTGCAGTTTACATTCTGCCGTTCCATGTCCTGCGGTGGTATTCTGGGCTTTTTACTGAGCAGCAGAGGATGGATAGAGTGTTGCGTAACTACTGCAGCCAAATATTGAAATGTTTACAATGCAGGTTAATGCACTCATTGAATGCATGTATTCAAGCATGTGTACAATATTACTGTGGAGAGTGCATTCTGCTCATGCACTAGAAAGAACATTCTGCCTGGGACAAAAAGGCAGCACATAATGGCTGGGAGATGCCAAAGTTGTCTACCATGCACACTATCAAGGTTTCCAGAGGCACATTTATCTGTCTATTTAAACAATTATAAAGAAAACTACAATATTTTTTAGTTTGCATCACTGAAGAAGCACCTTTTTCTACCCCCCCCCCCCTACTTTCAAGCTTCACCTCAGAAAATCTTTCACATCAGAACTTTTTATGCTGCCCTCCATAATGCAGCCCTCTTCATGTGGCAACAGAGAGGTGGTAGGTTTGATCCTTGGGTGGGTCTGCAGGCTTTCTCTTGCTGTGTTTGGAGAATCTCAGTCTGTGAATGGCCTTTTATAGTGAATTAATGTGACAGTGAATGGTAGTGAATGTCAGTGTATTCTAGATTGTACTCTGCCAAAGGCCCATAGTTGCTGGTTATAAATTACAACACAGCGCCAAATGATTGAGGTCAGGGTCAGAATCATGTATAACCAGCTCATAATTCATTTGATCTCTGTGTGTGTTTTTCAGAGTATAAATACATTTACCTTGGGTTCAATTACCATGATGCAAAGCGCTCCTGCTCACTCCTGACAGCTCCTCCTTGTGGTGACAAATGTTATTAACGTGTCAATCACTAATGGCAGCCTTGTGACAGACTTGCCCCTGCGGACTTCAATCATTCATGTATTCTGGCTGCCTTCTCATCCCAGCCCATCCCCTTACAGCAGCATTCACACCATGAATATCATTTAGGGCTTTGTTACCTCGGTCATGCATTTTCCTCGGTTGGTTATTTTGTTCACAAGATAACTTAGTAATGGTTAGATTTTTATTTGGAAAAGAAATTAGTCAGCAATGGGTCAAAGGTTATTTTTTAGGGTTACACAGTGTGGATCAAAAATGAGATTATGCACCATTGCTTGGTATAGAGTCAAACATAATAATTCCTGCCCCAATTTGTCCAATACTTTTTGCCAGAGCATTTACCCCCTGACTAGAATATCCCCAGTGATATCTATCCATCACTGTCTATACCCTTGCAAGCGATGGCTGAAGATACTAACTCTAGCCATATGGGATCAAAAAAGGAGCAAGTTAGTATTTGTTAATCTACTTTGTGGATAATTTGCTAGAGCATTTACCCCTGAACCAGATAGGGCTGAAGATTCCATAAGCCACACGGGATGAAAGAATTATTATTATTAATTATGATGGTATGGACAATTGTGAGAAATAAGGGCTTTTTGGCTCAATGAGATAGAGCATTTACCCCAGAACTAGAAGATCCTTGGTTTGACTGAGCACTATCTGTACCATCCAAAATAGATCTAATGCCTTGGTGCAGGTCTTCCATGCCAATCCTTCTAGTTTCAAGGTTAAACTAGCCTTTATTTGATCACATACAGCAGTAGAAGGCTTTTTAGTTGTGCTGTCAATCGATTATTTTTGTAAAATCAGATTAATCACACCTTTGGGCATGACCTGTGATTAATTATGATACATTTTTAAATTAGCTTAGCTTTCATTTTGTGGGGCCCCAGATGGAGCTACCACCCCTAGCCCCCTGAAGTTGCTAGCACTGCCCCTGCTCCAGCCGCACTGGTCGAGTCAGAGAGTCACAGCAATATTTCCTCATCTCTACACAGGACCGTTTGAGGACTACAGACTGAATTTACTACAAAAAACCTTAGACAGGACGTCTTTACTGAATTCTGTTGTTTTAGTGAAGCTACACCAAATATATTGTGAGAAAAACACGGTTGAACTAAGGCCCACTTTTTCCCTCCGCTCTCCTCTGCGTTGCTCTGTTAAACAGATGAGGATGAGGCCAGGTGTGATTAATCTGCATTAATTAATCAATAACGCATCAAGTATTTTTGTATTATTGCATGCGTTTACTTTTTGGTATTATTGGCCAAATTTCTCTTGGCTGCTGGGTCTTTGTGTTTTTCTAATTAGAAGCAGTTCAGTCCAGTGTGTGCGACTGCTTCCCCACAGTGTATCATGGCACACACATCAAGCACTGGCACAAGAGCACATTTCTGTACCTCTCTGACAGTGTGCTATCCTCCTGATCCTACTTGGTTCGTGCCTCGTGTGACAGTTTATTTTTAGTGAAAATGTGGGGAAGAGTGTGCAAGTTTGGTAGAAGAGCTGCAAATGGGGGAAATCTTAAACTGCTAGGTATTCACTTGCTCAGTGCGGTGGAGGCATGCATCATATACAAATTTAAGATTACTTTTGCTATTTCTGACATTTTGATTAGTATGTACCCCTGTCCATAATTTAATCAGCATCCTTGGCCAGCAAAAATGTGCAGAAAATGTAATGTACTAAATGACCAAATGGATTTATGTACAAACAGTTAAAAAATAAATAAATGAAGCACTAATAATAATAATAATACATCAGTTTTATATAGCGCATTTTAGAACACTCAAAGATGCTTTACATTTACATTATTCATTCACTCCATGACAGAAGCGTGGCTCCCATTTTTGGTACCTACGACTACCACCAAATACCAATCACGCAATCACATACATTCATAGGCAATGTGGGTTAAGTGTTTTGTCCAGGGACAGTATGCACTCGGACGCGGACTCGGACTCGAACCAGCGACCCTCTGGTTGCAGGGCGAGCGCCTGCGCCCCGCCGCCCCAGTACATTGCAATCTATACTGACAAAATGACAGCTTTTTGTTGTTATCAAAGGTGCAATCTTTACTCTGACAAAGCAAATGGAAAATCTGTAGGCTGTGATTGCTGTTGTAATGATGATCAGTTAATCTGTGACATTCTGTTACTTCCACAAAATGCTTTGCAAAATTCAGGTAGCGATGATGCTGAAGGATTCTATTCCCTCATGCCAAAAACTCTGTGCCAGGCCCAAGCAGATGTTAATGAAGCGGGTTGTACTGGGAGGGGCATTCACCCCCCCAAAAATATTCCTAGCAAATCATCTCCTGTGGCCACCCCTACGAGAATAAATGCAATTGTTTATATCCAGTGCACTTCCAGCTTGTCTGAATGCAAATATTTCACTTAAGAAGATATTCCCTTTGCAATGCACATAAAAATGAATAACACATTGTTCCTTATTGAACTATTGGAATCTCATCTCTGCACACAATACATCACATGAATAATAAAAAATAGATGGATTGGGGCGGCCTAACACATTGTAAATTTCCAGGTCATCTGATTTAAGTTTTCTTCTATCACATGGAAACGAGCTGCCTGGGAAACACTGGGGAGAATACTTTCCTTTTGTTGGGAGGGTTTGGCAGGTTTTACGGGCCTGTGTCTGGAGAAATATTTCCTTGGAAAACATCTTGAGCGCAGAGGTTTTGGATGCACAGAGCTGTGACGGCATAGGTCTGGATCACTCTCTCATTCTTCTCCATCAAGCAGCTCTGGCTTGGAACACAGGAGCAGGGAGAGAGGGGAAGGAAAGGTCTGCAAACAGAAGCCATTTATGAGATGTTTGCAGTAATCGCTCCCAGAAATATCCGTCCCACTGTGGTCAAATTGTGCAGATGAGGGTGACGTGGCAAAATGGTGATCTGGTGTGACCTTTAACAGTACAGAGTGGTAGCCCCCCCCCCAAAAAAAAAAAAAACACAAAGAAGCTGATTGGTGCCTGGTGTGGTTGGAAATATTTATGTCACAAAAAGGTTTATCCAATGTAGAAAAACAACTAATTTGCACAGATTACCACAGTGGGTTTCAACTGGTCTGGTACTGTCATTATAGAAAAATTCAGGTTCAAAAACTCATTGATCGTCCACTTACTATTGTTGAAGGCCGGGGAGCATATTGCACCAGGAGTACACTCTAGACAATGGCCAGTTAGTTGAAGGGCTGACACAGAGACATAAGCCCCTTGAGTTCCCAGCAAATGACGAGATTCTTCAAGAAATTCTTACCATTCACGCATGCAATTAAATACTAGAACATTGCTGGGTCACCTCATTTCACACAGAGACCACAATTCATTACATTTCCATTCTTTGGGCAGTAGGAGGAAGTAGGAGGAAGCAGAGAACCAATGGTCAGCCTTAGCACTGAACCCAAAAACTACTTTCTGTACCTTCTCACCTCTGTCAAGTCTCTGATAATACCTCTATTCACAAGATCTGGAAGGTTAGGTGACACAGCAGTCCCACATAGACACCTTAGGGACTGGAGAGAGGGGGACGAGGGAACATGGTGCAAAGCGTTGTCACCGTGAGTTTAATTGGGAGAACTTTTGTGAGATGAAAGAACAGGAGATTCACCCACACCTACAGAGACATGTATTCTCTGAGGCCACTGTGTTACGGAAAGTGTGAAGACAAGTGTGTGTGTGTGTGTGTGTGTGTGGCATACAGTCTTCAGGTTCCAACTGAAAAATAGTAAAACAGGGCCAATAGACTGGCCATCTGGACCTCTGCTGTGAAGGACCCAAAGAAATGGAACACATTTACTTGTTTATAAATAAATAAAACATGTTGAATTAATTGAGGTTTTTTTCACTTTGCGTGTGACTGTAGCCAGGATAGGGGATTGATGCAGGGAACACCATGGACCGTGGCTATTAGTCACAGTGCTGAGTTTTATATGCCTTTGAGCAATGCGAGGACCCGGAGAAAACCCACAGTAACAGATTGTATTTCACCAGCTAAATGTTCAAACCCACAACCTCCTTGATTTTTTTTTTACTTAATCATTTATTATTACAACAAACAGGAAGAAAGCTTGACAGCCTCTAACTTGCACATACTTTGCCCGATTAGGCTCAAACCTGAAACACCTAATTACCCCCCGACCCTGAACACATCTGACCAGAGTGACCTCTGTAGCGCCCCCTATAGACTGAACGAAGAATATTGTTTTAGGGAAACAAAAAAAACTAAACGTAAAAAAGTAAAATGGGCCTAAAGGTGTGTTCACACCAGATGTGACAAGAGCAACTGATTTCAATGTTAAGTCTATGTCTCTATAAGGCGTGTTGTTGCACGACAACTCATCCTGCGGCGCAATAGACGCGGAAAGGGCGACGCGCGAAGAGACAGAGGGTGAATTTTCGCCAGAGTTGAACAATCTGAACTTTGGCGACGTTTCGCGGCGCGATAACCAATCAGGAGCCTGCTTTTGTGGGAAGTGACGAGCTGACGACGTAGCCCCAGGGCAGGGCCTCTAGGGGATCACATTAGAAGTGTCATGGTGTATAAACAAACGCCATTGTCCGTCTGTGCCGAGCATTAAACACATCTCTGTTGGTTTATACAGACAAGAATACTAAACGGATCTATGTCAGAGTCTCCTTTGTGTGACTTGTACGATCTGAAGCGGAGATTCTGTGAAGGCTTGTCCAAGTATCACAAAACATACAAATAAAGATCATAGAAATACACACGTGTATACACACTAATCAATTTATTATTTTCTAATTTGCGTGTGACTGGAGCCTACCTAACTAGCTATGGGCCTAAGGTGACATACGCTATGGACTGCCGCTCATTAGTCGCAGGGCTGACAGAGTACATACACAGACAACTATTTACTCACATTCCTTCACAACGGGCAATTTAGAGTTATAAGTTATCTGGAGCACTAATTTAAGTTATCAAAATTGAGTTTTTACTAGTTCATTCATTTCCACTATAGCCAGCAACACTGACATTCATTCTCACATCTAATTTCCCAGCAACTATGAGCCTTAGGCGGAGTGGTCTCTTAACAGTTGCTCATTAGTTATTAGGGCTGACAGAGTTCATACACAGACGGTGACTCTCAAATGTAATCACTAGGAGCAACTTACACTCACCAATTGTGCTAACACACAACCTACAGTAAGACTAGGAGAACCTGCAGACTCCACCCTGAGAGATTGTGTGTTGTCCAGTCTGAAACGCTAACCACTCTGCCACAGTGCCAAACTTTGCTAAAACTTCTCAAATCACAATGGGACAAAAAAAACGGCACAGATGACAGCACGTTTGTATCTTGTCTGAGGTTCCTCCCTAGAGTTAATGGCTGCTCTAATGATGTAAACATGTCATTTAGCAGGCGATGAGATATTAATAGCAGGTTAAGGGGCAACCAGATTACGCTAAAGCGACCCTGTCAAAGTCTGCCAATGAGCTGGTGAACCTGTTTTGTGCTCTGTTTAGTTGACGCTAATCTTAAAATGGAGTGTTAGATGGAGCGATAATGAGCCTCTTGGATGTTTTCAACACAGATGTGGGGCTGATGGATGAGAGGAGATAATAGCAGCGCTAATGGGGCCCAGCAGATGCATTATGCAAAGTTACCTGATCATCTTCTGCTGGAAACACGTGGCTTGGTCTTCAATTCTGTATTTTGAATGTATCATAATAATGTGTCACAGATGCACGCTTGATTAGAACAATGGACATAAGACCACTCACAACCCTACTTCATTCTCATGAAACTAATACATTTATTCCAGTTTACTATGCAAAGTTAAGCAAGTAATTCCAATTGGGCACACATTTCAACCTCAGTCTTCACAAGCAATTTTGTAAATAATGGTAAACATGGTATTGTCTTGTGGATATGAGATTTACAGTTCTGCCACAATGCAATCAACACTAAAACCCATAGAGAGTTATTCTATCCCCCTTCTACATAGCTCAACTTTGTACATAGCACACTTTTATTTATCAATGTATTTAATGTTAAACAACTGTGTATGTCACAGCCATTTCATTGTTGTTGTTAGTGTCATAATTCTGTCTGGACTGGACATTACATAATGCTCTCACTTTGTTTATTGATTCATGATTCATTTATTGATTCATGTGTGCATTTATTTGATTCCTATTTAACCATGTCAGTTATGCTACAACCATTTTTGTTCATTTACAGATAAGACTGAAGCTACTGAGGGGTATGTGGGCTATCCTCTGCTATAAACATAGTCAAGAACATCAACTGTACTAATTTGCTCTATGCAAATACCAAAAAGACTAATCTGAGTCTGAAAATTTTCAGTCTCAAAAGCCATTGTTTTTGTGGCTGGTGATAGAAGGCTTTTTAGTTTAAAGGAAAAAGCGTAAATATGATTATAATATTGAGAAATAATGTCGGTTTGTAATGTCATCTGTGCTGATGTGCAATCACTTGATAGTTTTCTAGTCTTCTTGCAGGGGTTAAAATGCACAGCTAGTCATTTGTGATAGTCATCTTCTCACATGATGGTACTGCTTTGATACCAGAGCTACGGCTAACCCATAATCACCATTTGTGCGGATTTACACTTTAGCCCTGGGTCATGTCTGCTAGGCTCCCCCTCTGTTTGGCTTGGTGGGAAATTGCCAGTGGCATAACGAAGAAACCGCCTGTGATTTTATGAGTGTAGCTGGGAGGTTGATCAAAGCCATGCTCACTCAACTTGTGTGCCCCGTAGGCAGGTTTTCATCACTTCACAAGGACGATGGGGAACCTTGAAACTGATGAGAACCAAAGTCCCGCTTAATAAGACAAAGACACAACGTTGACTAAAACAGTTGCCTCACCAGCCCTAATGTTAGTCAAGGCCGGTCTGAGACAAACTGAGCAGTAGAATAGAGTAGGCAATTAAATGGTGTTTAAAGTTATTGGTGCAAATCTGAGTATTTCAGATGATTGAATTACTAAAACAATCATACCCAAGTTGGCAACACGGTGGCAAGGTGTCACCTCACAGCAGGAAGGTCCCGGGTTCAATTCCAGGACTAGCAAATCATCCAGCTAGGTACATCATGAAAAAAGCTTCTGACCCAGAGGCACTGAAGGATGGGTCAAATACAGTATTTTCCAGTAAATAATTCCTTACATTACCACAACCATCTCTAGAGCCCCTTTCACACTTATAGTATTACCCAGTCATTTTCCAAAATTTTGCCAGGACAGGGTTATTTATGTGTGAATAAAGCCAAAAATGTCAAAAGGGTAGCATGACCTCTCCAGGTTGGTGAGGAAGTCCTGCCTCAAGTGGAGGAGTTCAAGTATCTCGGGGTCTGGTTCACGAGTGAGGGAAGAATGGAGCCTGAGATTGACAGGCAGATCAGTGCAGCCTCTGCAGCGATGTTGTTGGTGTACCAGACCGTTGTGGTGATGTGGTCGGTGTACTGGACCGTTGTGGTGATGTGGTCGGTGTACCGGACCATTGTGGTGAAGAAGGAGCTGAGCCCGAAAGGTGACGCTCACGATTTTCTGGTCGACCTATGTTCCTACTCTCACCTATGGTCATGAGCTTTGGGTAATGACTGAAAGAACCAGATCGCAGGTACAAGAGGGTGAAATGAGTGTCCTCCGCAGGGTGGCCGGGTGCTCCCTTA
>JAVQKC010175963.1:0-12902 GCA_036025475.1 Philypnodon macrostomus
GGAAACAGAGGAGCAGCTCAAGGAAACAGAGGAGCAGCTCAAGGAAACAGAGGAGCAGCTCAAGGAAACAGAGGAGCAGCTCAAGGAAACAGAGGAGCAGCTCAAGGAAACAGATGAGCAGCTCGAGGAAACGTTTTGTATTGAAACTTTCTTTTGTGATTTGAGATTCCATTTTAATATCGACATGTTTGACTCTTAAGGCTGGATGATTATTGATTTCTGTTTGGAGACAGCTAAAGGCTACAAGTCACTGAAGTCTTACGCTCTGCTGGACAGGTTATGTAACATTTGCAGACCACCGTAGATTATCACTATACATTTGTTGTTTATTAGTTGAATATAGATCCCCATTAGTCCCACGATGTCTTTCTGGGCCATCATAATAATATCATAATAATATCATAATAATATCATAATAATATATATACTTACTGTATTTCTATATACTGTTTTTAAGTCCAAATAACACTGACACTGGCTCTCAAATCCCGAAAGCATTGACAGACTGACTTTTCATGGATGCAAATGGACTGATTGAAATCCTGTGCCAAAATCGACAACCGACCACAAACAAATTTATCATAGCCCATTCCAGCCACTGTGGGCCTTCTGTGGGGTATACCCTAAACAATGGTAAGTTAGTTGCATGGTTGACATAGAGACATACACAAACAAACAACCACTGACTCTTACATTCATTCATTCAATTTTGAGTCACCAATTCATGAATAACATGCTGAAGGACGCTGATGTTTCCAGAGAGAATTCACAGTAACACAGGGAGGATATATATACTCCACACAGATATATTACTGTTGGCTGGATGGGCCGAAGAATTGAACCCACAACCACCAAGGTTAAAGTTACACTTTATGATCCCCGTAGGGACATTTGGCATTGTGCAATCCCCTGAACATAAACTCATATCTTACTACATGGTCGTGGTTGTAATACAGCGAGCTTCATGACAGATGTGAAGCTTGATAGAATGAGACCACAACAGCCCGAGCCTCCTCCAACACGAGTGTCCCGACTCATTAACGATGCAGTTAATGGGCACCTAGCTTACATAAATGTCCACTGGGTTTGATGCACATCACAAATACTCTTACTAGCTACATGGCCACTTCATAAAAGAATATAATATCACAGTTTAAGAGCCAGCCAGGGAATGCTAATTAGCCACAGAGGCTAACTATCACCTCTAATGGGCAATGTGCAAACAGCAACAGTTGGCTAATAGCTGCTAAGAGGCAGATAAGTGTAGAATCAGTCTTATGTGTCGTTGGAGAGTGATGGAGTGTTTGGAGACTCGAGGGACGCTAACGTCTTCTGCAATGCATGAGCAAGTCTGTTTAATATGTATACACTAAAGACTGTACAGTGAATTCATATAAGCTGTATAGTTGTAAGACCTTTATAACAGAATATGATATAAAACACATGTGACCAGTGTAAATGAAAAGGTGCTTAAATGCATACACCACCATGCAGTCAAGGAAACTTAAATGTTCATTTTGGAAAAAACTCAGATTCATCCAATAAAGGCCCTCAGTCATCCTCAGGCTCTCATCACTGAGTAACTGTCTGATGAATGGCAGCTGGCTGTTTAAGTGACTCACACTGCTCTTAATTGGAGAGCCAGCAGCGGCTAGGCTAACACCGCTAAGTTGTCTCAGATTAGCATCTGATTGCTGCTAATTCACTGGGATCACACAATGCTAAAGACGCTAATGAAGCCATGATGTGTGCACAAATGAGAGCTGAAGGTCACTTTGTAAGGTTTTTACAAGGGCAGTTGAAAAGAGCTGAGGAAAGAGAGATGGAGGATTCTGAAACATATATATGTAAATATAAAACTATATTCTGCCGAGTCTTGTCCAGGTGGAAGGCCACAGACCCGTGTCAAACCCCGGATCAAACGGATCAACAGGGGTATACTCAGTAAATGCCTTTTTGAAATGTCACCATGGACCCCTGAAGAGCTGAGGCCCCGGCTAACACGATATGACAGTGGCTGCAAATACCGGAGGTGTGAAGGGGCATAAACACATGAACACTGGTAAAAATGTCAGATTATTAATGAGAACGCTGATGGAACTATAATAAGTGCTTAAAGTTTTAGCAATGTTTTTTTTTTTTAACTCATGTCGAAGACCAAGGTTTGATGGTTCAATCCCCTTTCCAACAAGTTCATTGTGCTGCTACGTCCTTGGGCAAGACACTTCACCCACCTTGCCACATGTATGAATGAACTACTTTGATTGCTGTTTGGTGGTCAGAGATCCTTTAAATTAATTGTTATTATTACTAGGACATGCAGCTCACCATCAACTGGTCTGAGGATTGAACCCACAACCTTCTAGAGGTAGGAGTCTGATAATGTATTCTCCCTCCATCAATGCAGCACTCCACATGATCAATTTCCATTTGCATCGGAACTCCTCTCTTCATTAAAGCTGGCTACCACACTGTCCTGGGGGACTCTATCAGACTCTCCCCACTGGCCTCACTACGGTCACTACAGCGTCTAGTCTTTCAGGGCCCAGAGAAAACAATCTCCACCGGAGCCAGCGGCCATCGATCCGAGTCCTATAAAGCCGTGGCTATTTTGGGCAATAAACAAAGAATGTACATGTGGATGTGAAGGCAGTGGGATTTCAGCTCTATTTCTGACAGCCCTAAGGACCAGTGCGTTTGTGTGTGTGTTGTTCAATCAATGAGGATCTAATGGAACACAAGAGAAAGGATATAACATGCGTTCGGAACAAGTGGCAGGATCCACACAGAATGGGTCTCTTTGAAGAGGCGTTACCGTGTGAAGCAGGTCAAGACAGCAATAATCCAATCATAAAACTGGGCTGGGGATCTGTCAGTATGAGGAGTCACAGTAGCTCAGCGGTAAGAGAATCTTCTCCAGATAACGTAAGGTTGGTAGTTTGATTCCTGCCCCAACAAGTTCATACTCACGTGTCCTTGTGCAAGACACTTTACCCAGATTCCATTTCACTGTATAAGAGTGACAGGTGTGTGAGAAGGATCTTTGTTTTAGAATCACATTATAATTAGATTCTCTCTTTTTTCCAGGTATAGCCCCATACAGTATAAAGCCGACTGCAGGTTTAAGCTTGAAGGCTTTTGACGTGAAGGCTGGGGGTCTGAGATCCACCCAACTACTGCTTGTTTGGAGACTCCAATCCATTAGTGCATGCAACATTTGTTCCACGCTGAGACGCCAGAATTGGAAAAAGAAAAATCTGTCTTGCACAAGGTGAATCCTAATTAACATAGGATTTCTGCTAAGCTTCGGGATTTACCGTCAGGCCTGTAGGAAACTTGAAAACCGCGCCGGCTAATGAGCTGGATGCAGAATGCGACATGAGACAGGAAGAACGCTGTGTACAGAATCTTTGCTTTTGTTTTATTTGCCTGACCACAAGAGACATTCCATTGTATTGGTTTGAAAATGGAACTCAAAATAATAACCTCTTTGCATGGGATCCCTAGAAAGCATGTCTAGCATCACTTCTGGTTACAGACTATGTGACTATGATCAAACTGAGGGAATCCCAAGATGCAAACTTCCCATAATGTTGCTTGGTTCATCATTATATTAATCCTAAAGGGACACTCGACACCCCAGGGCACAAAAAGATACAACTCCAAGTATAGTTTCTTCCGAAGCATTACTTATTTGTGGACTGCTCTGCCCTAGGGATGACACTATAGACTGGGTAAATAACAACCCAAGAGACAATGGCATAGAAAAGTGTACTTTCAAGTGTGACTTTCAGATGCCAGAATTATGTAGATTATGTAGTATTTCAAAATGTAAGCTGTAAGCAATTGCTTTTGTAGCTAGTGTTACTAACAGCCAGGATGTCAGTAGAAGACAGAATACACTGCGAGACATTCTAGTGAACTGGCTTGAGCAATGAACCCACAACCACCTTAGTGGTAATGTAATCACAAAAAGTTAGTTAAAATTCATACATGAATCTATTTTTAGAGGCATACTCTATACTGGGCCATTCATATGTGTAGAACTGTGACCCATTCTTTGCTCAGATACTTTCAAACTGCTTGTACATGAACATTAGAGATTCCATACAGCACAATGTCAATAAACTGATGGACTTCTAACACACAATGATCAATATCTAATCAATCCTGAATCCGGAAAATGGCTTATTCTGTCTTTTGGGATTAACAGAATGAGAAAGTGATGTAATTACAGATGATTCAGACTGTGAATTATACCACAAATAATTCAAAAAGATGCTTATAAGTGTGAATACAGCCTGCAATCTCTTGAGTGTGTAGGTGACACATTTGTAGCGTACATTGTGCAACCTACAATAGCTCAGATCCACTAAAGGTAGTGGCCTTAGAACAGCACTTTGTGGAACTCCTAAAGCCGTTTATTGATTTGCCAAAAATCAAGTTTAAACGTTTTGCAAGAACGGTGTTTAAAATGAGCTTCCTCAAAAATGGTTAAAGAAATTGAATCAAAATGGGTCCCAGAATCCTTGTGGAACAGTGATCAAATGTTACACTTTGAATTGAAATGATTGAATATTGTATCAACACCAACACATACATTTATCTCATGACGAAGTACTTTCAATTAGGTAGACACATATCTTCTCACTCATATTCTGTTTCTTCATTCATGTCCCTATCAATAAAGGTATGGTCAGAGAGTGTATAAGAAATGATCTGGGACTGACATCGAAAACCAAGCTGACATTATTTCCCAAAGTCAGACACAAAACAGTGCAAACAAATACTATTTTACCGCTGTTGTCGGGTCAGGAGTTCTCATCTCTAAGCCAAATCCATCAAGTCCATGATGAAGTCTGGGATCCCCCTCCTCTCTGTGCCTCTGTCACTTTCTATTCCTGGCCCCATTCATCCCTCTCCCTCCATCTCAACGCCTGTCTCCTACTGTCCATCCCTTTAAGCATCATCAGCTCAGCAAAACTTCACCGAGCTTTCAGGATACAGGTTGAGACAGACTTCCATGCATACTTGATTCCCCAGGACAACTTAGAAGCACATTTTTCGTCCATTAAAGGCTTATATGTTGAAAGAGAAGACAGCCATACATCTCGATTGTTCAAATCAGATTCTCAAACCAAAACACACAGGGATTCATTTAATATAGACCACAACTGCAGCATTGGGGACGAATTGCTGTTTTTTGGTCAACAAATAAGAGATTTGCAATTTTATATTAGTAAATATGGTAATTGAAAGAGCAAATAGAAATGGCCACAGAAGGCTACATTAGCATACCATAGGATTGATAGCTTTTTTTTCTTAGCTTGAATGCATAGAGGATTAGCTAGTAAACTTAATGTCATCAGCAGCTTTCAGAGCAAATGAAAAGAGTTAAAGAAAGATTCTCTGTGGAGCTCTGTGGAATACATTTTATTGATTTTTTTTCTTTAATTTTACTTGTCAAAAATTGTACTTGGAAAGGGCCCATATTGGTACTTTGAGGAACCCCAAAACGTCTCCCAGAAATTGTCTGGTTTACACTTATACATCATTCCTCTAGAACACCAGATTCTTCCATGTCCAACCTTTCTGAGTGTATGTGTTAAAGCAAGAAAAGACAGTCTTGATTATTGCTGTATGTATATAATCAACAGCTACACATTGATCCACTCTATACGGACCTCTCCCGGCTCATGAGACTTGTAGATCCATCAAAAAGCTTCAGTCTGGGTGTGAGCGCTTTATCATTTCCCAGTTGGCCGTGCACTCAAAAGCATCCCCAGACACCATCTTGGCTCAAACTGCATGTCTATGTAAAATGTCTTCAGGCATACGTTCCCAGCAGTGGAAGGGTTCAGCTTTTCCCTCCCACCATGGATTTCTAAAAAAAACAGATTAGGTGCATTCCCCTTTAAGGCCCTCTCTCCCCCTGTCTGGCCACACCCATTTTATCACTGCAGCCAATACAAACAATAGGAAGAAGTAGGTCTGAACTTCTTCAACTGTCTTTATACAAAGTGTTTTCAGCACCAGCAAAGGTCAGTGCCTCAGCATACAGGATTACTCAAACGTGTGAATGAAACTGCATGGTAGATAGCTCAGAAATGAGAGATAGCAGAATAGTTCCCTATCCAAATTCACATCTATAATACATTACATGTGCATATATATCGATGGACATCAACCTTATTTAATTCAAGGAAATACTTTACTCAGCATCAGCATATCAGAAACTGCGGCAATAGACTATGCTGAGGTTTCAGGTTGTCCATCTGAGGCCGTATAATCTTGGATGCAGTTTGAGAAAAGCAGAATTCAAGCTAATTCTGAACTTAAAGCCACTGTTTTACCAGTTACCTCAAAAGTATATCATTTGAAAGTTGATTAACGTTTTTGTCATTGTCAAAATGTAAACAAAACATGTCAAATGTGAAGGAATCTATTCAGAAGATGGTTCCGTATGTACAGCACGCCTTCCAACCAAATTCCTGTGTTCATAGATATCACACGCTCCTAAAACCGCAAGCTCTGCATCTTCTAAAAAGGTACAAAAACTGTTGATTCCATGCAACAAACAAAAAGTGTGTATCAGCAAAGAGGCATTTCACAAAAACACACAAAGCAGACGTCCACACTGTTGCATCTGGTTTGTGTTACACACTGATGCGGGGAAGTGCAAGACACCCTCTTCTCATTGGTCCTTTGCTGCCGGCATTGGTTTTAATTGGCCGTCTCAATGAGCTCGCCTTTGTGGGGGCCACGGGGGGGGGGGGGGGGGAATACAAACAAAACGGTAGATCGGTGGCCAACGTTTCAGAGTTGAAGCCATTTTCATCCTCGCCTTTCGCCATCATTCTGCACAATTAGCACAATGGTTAGCCCAGCTTCAAAACAGTTGTTAAAAGCCAGTTTGAAATTAAGCAGAATTTGGAGTGGGACTTATAACAAAGCATAGGGTTACCCCTTATTAGACACACCTCACCGGGGTCTCCCTGAGCTAGAGCCAGACAGTGTTTTGTGACGGAGTACACACAGCTGTGGACCACATGGCTGAACACACATTTCACTCTCTATGTGCTTCATAAAGTTCTGCTGCTCATAAGTACAAATTCTGGACTTATTTATGTCTGGCTAAGCTAACCGTCATGCCTAAAAAGTGATTCATCGGGATTGAAAGCAGAAATGCACACTTTATAGTAAGGGGTGTTGTCAGACTTATATTGGGGGTGGCTCCAAAAGTAAACTGGAACTGAAGTAAAGCTAAAGGACTGTGCCAGAACTTGGAAGAAGTATGACTAATGCACGGCCAAACAATAACACATCAAATATAATACAACAGAACTTAACCAACTCTACACTATACTGGAGACTGGTTTAAGCAGGGTCTGAACAAGAGAACATCATGTCCAAACCAGGATTAAACGAGGAATAAACCAGGACTAAACCAGGTCTTTACCAGGGATAAGTAAGATTATCATGGCCAAACTAAGTAAAACAATGCCAAAAGCAGCACTTAAAGGTATAGTCACTATCTGACCATGTTCTATTATGTAATGTAGATAATCTGTCATAATTATTCTTTAATCTCTCCCCTGGCCTCTACAGCAACATCAAATCAGAGTTTGTGGGTTCCCACTTTGACCAATAGTAGTGGAGTTTTACTTAAGTCCCTCCCCCTGACCTCTACAGATGACCTACTTTACGTCATAGAAAAGTGTCCGATAATTCTTATTTAGTATTAAGTTAAGCATAGTCTCTATAATAAACACAAACTCACCTGAACACACTTCTATGGCTGAGGGCTAAGCCACACTATCTAACCTAACCTGGTGACGTCCTTGATGCTGATTCATGAAATGCCGGGGAAAGTGCTGTGAGAGAAGGAGCTGTATACAGTAAGGTTCGAGAGAAATGTGTAGGAGCTATATATCTCAAGGAACAATCCACACAAGGACCAATCAATAACAGGCTCTGGTACCAGTCCAAGTAGGACTCAGCTGCATCGCTCAAATGGAGATATATCGAGGAGAGCCTGGGTCTACTCTGTCGGTGGTGGATTGAGTAGTGGGAGACTGTGAGGTGCAACTCATTTTGGCTACTGTACTTAAAGATGCAATCTGAATATCTGACCCTTATGATCTAACGTAGGTAATCTGTCATATTTGTTATTTTATTTTACTCCCTCCCATGCCCTCTACAGCAACATCAAATCACTTCATGAGTTGCCATTTTGACCAGTTTTTCCAAATGGTGTGGCAGGGTCACAAACGTTAATTTGATGTTGCTGTAGAGGCCAGGGAAGGGACTGACGTAAAACTCATCTACTATTGGTCAGGTTTGTGCAATTTCTTGCTCAGTGGTTCTCAAACCTGTCACACTAAGTACCACCTCGGAGTACCCCACTAAATCAAGACTAAATTAGGTCTTAATCAGGTTTAATCTAGAACTAAATCAGGTCTAAATCATGTCCAAACTGGAGATAAACATAAACCATGACTAATTAAGATCTAAACCAGTTCTACACCAGGACTATAGGTCTAAATCACCGCACTAAACTAGGACTAAGCACAACAAAACCAGGTCCAAGTACCACCAAAGAGAGCCCAAGTACCACCAGTAAGTACCAATACCACAGTATGAGAACCAATGCTCCAGACTTCAGCTTTAATAAATACAGTTGAAAATTTGCAATCAACACATCAACACATCAGCCAAACCCAAATGCTTTCCCCCAATGTTTTCTTCTACAAAATTGTAAATAAACGTATTGCTCTCTGTTCTAGATGCTAGCTATAAACTTACAACAAGCCAAAGAATACTAGGCCAACAACTCATCCAGATTTGGCCAAATGTAAATGTACTTTCTGATCGACTGTGTAGGAGTTGTAAACTGTATGCCAGGCCGAATTTAATCTTTGTTTGAAAAGTATTTTGTAGAAGTACTTCTTTCTCCAAATCAGACGAATTCCAAAACAAACATGGTCATGAGCGCTAATGAGTAGAACTTAAGGGGTTAACTTTGGCTTTGCTCAGTAATGCTGTTTACAAAAAGCAAAAAAGCAATTGTTACCAACTAAAAACAACATACTGTAAAAAGCAATGCATTCTGGGAGATATTTTAGGCTGTGGAGCATTTTTATTAAAAAATACAGTAAAATACATTGCACTGCATTCACTGCACAGTGGACACAGCAAGAGGGCTGGGGGTTCGATTCCCAGACCGGGCAGTCTGGGTCCTTCTGTGTGGAGTTTGCATGTTCTCCCGGTTTCTGTATAGGTTTCCCCTACCACTAAAAACTATAGGTTCCTCATTGGGGAACCTATTTTTCTTCAATGGGAAACAATCTCCGCAAAAAAGATTGTGAATCTCAGTGGAACTTTCCTGGTTAAATAAAATCAGTGTTTTAGTCACAAATACATTATTAACGTTAACTCACCAACAAGGCTACACTATACTGTGAAATTAACAGTAAGTTGCTGTGAATTCAATATAATATCAGGAACTCCAATTCAATTCCATTACCTGCTCCAAGTCATTTACTGTTAAGAGAACATTATTTACAGTGTTTGGTGAATATGTGTGAATATGTGTTGAATTGTGTGAATGTGTGTTTATGTGTGAATATGTGTTGAAATGTGTGAATATGTGTTTGTATGTGTGAATGTGTTGAATTGTGTGAAAATGTGTTTAATTGTGATTATGTGTTGAATTGTGTGAATATGGGTTTATATGTGTTGAATTGTGTGAATATGTTTATATGTGTCAATATGTGTTTATATGTGTTTATATGTGTGAATATGTTTATATGTGTTTATATGTGTGAATATGTGTTGAATTGTGTGAAAATGTCCAATGCCAGCTTTCTAAACTGAGGTTCAGGGCTGTTTGATTCTCTACACACCTTTACGGCAAAACCTCCTTAGAGAAGATCTCAGAAAGAACATCACCAGAACTTCCCTCGGGTTAGCCTGTGTAAATAAAACATTGTGGCAACAACCAGAAAGAAATCAAATGGAATAACAAGGACAGCCAAGACGGAGGAGAAAAGGGGCTTAATGAAAGTGGGTTTGAAGTGTCAGGCTGCAGGCTTGGCTACTGGTGGCAGCTCTATAATGAATGCTGAGTTGTAATGGTAGACTCTGCCTTTCCATAAAAGTTCAACCACCATGGGGTACTGGAGGCCGGCCATCCTCCACCACAAAAACCTGCAAGAATGAAGTCAACTTACGAGCACGCTGAGATCATCCCTCCGAAAACCAATCAAACCTCTGATGCATGCCTCGGTCTTGGCAGAAAACTAAGATATCGTCATACGGTCAGAAAGAGCATACATTTAAAACAGAAGATCGTGAATAAAATGTATTAACAGAGGAGACAGAGCGAGAGAAAATAAAATGCAAACTGGGAAGATTTCAGGAGGAAGTAGCTATGGAGTCAGAAGCGGAGCTAACGGGACCATCATTCATTGATTTGCTGTTGGCGATGGAACGGCTTGTGTAAGCGTAAAAACGGCCTTAATCCACGCTCGAGACAGAAATATGACTTTATAGGGCACGCCATGCAAAAACGAACACAGAAGCTCAGAGTTTAAAGGATTTAAAGTCAGATCATATACAATAAAACTGGCTATTTCGCTACTAGGCATAATTGTGGACGTGATGAGCGCTTATACAGAATGCAGCACTAGGCAAATTGTGTTTTTGTAAATAACATAATGGATCCTAGAGTAATGATGTGAATGGGTAATTATGACTTTTAAGGCAAATTCAACACTCCAGCTAATTATTTTTATTCAAACACAAAGCAGTACAAACATGGAAGAGCTAAATCAAACAGAACTGTACCACCAAATAAAACCTTTAACGATTGTGGTAAAAGACTCAGTAGACTGGATGGATTCTGTACAACATTAACCTTTATCATTCTGTGAAGACATGGAGTCCAACCAAGGATCTTCTAGTTCTGGGATAAATGCTCTATTCATTGAGCAACAAAGCTTCTAATCATGAGACTAAAATGAAGCCCAAGACAACCAGATCAGAAGTCTTTTTTTTAGGATGAACATTGAATTACAGTAAATCATATAGTTTTATCTAACAACAACAACAATAATAATAATAATGGCGCCTTTCAATTAGGTCCATTATTTATTCCCTTCACAGTCTGATGGTGGTAAACTACTTTTGTAGCCACAGCTGCCCTGGGGCACACTGACATCAACCACACTCATTCTGAGGCAATGTGGGTTAAGTGTCTTGCCCAAGGACACAACAACAGTATGCGTTCGGGTGACCCTGCGGTTACTATTCTTTACAGCGTACATTTCTATCATAAAAGACCCTAACATTATACAATACATTTAGATTCTAATGGATGTTACATGTCACGACAATAGAGTTCTGGTTACTTTCCCGATCAAAGATACAGCTTTACTATGTGTATGTAGCCTACTATGAGCTAATAACATTCTAACTATTGATCTTAATTACTCTTTTATTGGTAAATCTTCACCAGTTGTCTGTATTTACTCTACTACAGGCAGGATGTACGAGTCAAGAGAGTCTCTGCTAGGAGACGATGTCATCTCCCATCTTCGTCAATCACCGCTAATACATTTTTATGAAGTGCACAAGGTTTATACGCCAGAGTCAAGCTAGGCTAGCTCCTCTCGTTTTGTGTCATATTTTTAAATAAAGTTTGGATTTTATGAGCCTTACAGACACAGGTGGAGGAGATAATGGTGCAGTATGACGTTAATGTCAGAGAATGGAGGCTGGAAGATGCAAAACTCACAGTGGTTCCCAGAGGTGCTGTTGATAAGGATTCAGGAGTCTCCGAGGGACTAGATATAATTAAGATCATTTGTAAATAGTTGCCACAGTAACACTCAATTTACTGACATCGCAATTCACATTGGTTTTATTAATAACTGCAGAAATTTGGCAAATTAAGATTGCAACTAAATGCCTGTGTGTTCACTATCAGTGCCAGGGTGGAGAACATTAGCCCCTATAACAGGCCTTCAATTAAAAAAAGGAAAAATCATTTAAATCACAGTGTATGTTAATCATTTTATAAAACATCAGTTTATCCAAGTAAGATTTTTTGCTTCAGAAATTATATTTGAATTCCAAAATGTATATTAACTCCTAAACACCTGCTAACATTTCATATGTAATATGTAGCCAAACAATGTGTTAGCATCTCATCAGAAATCATACAGATCATAGACAACAAACAACACATCAGAATATAATGCAGTTTGCTCCTAAAATGGTCAACAACAAACAACAAACAATCGATGGCCCTTTCTCCAGACCTGGCACATAAAGACAGCACATGGAAATGTTATTAAGATTAGATTTCACGCTGAGATAAAACATAAAAACCTGTCTTGAGTTAGTGAGGCTTGAAATCTGGATCAGTATGAATCATAAACCACAGTAATGGAGACTGTTCTTTCAATAAAACCATGCATGCAAATGTACTTAGCAACTCCAGCCTTCATCACTGTTCGGCTTTGGCAGCAGCTGAAGACGCATTAGTTTGTGAAGCAGGACATGGTGGGCGTCTCATCCATGCGTCGGAGCCAAGGGTTCTGTACGGACGGAAGCTGCCCACACACGGAGAAGGACTCTGGGCTGAGGTCTCCAGGCTGAGCTCAGACTTTTTTCATGAATCAGTTGTCGCCAAACAGAGCATGGCGTGAGATGTCACAATTACAGAAAGCATTAGACTGTAGAGCTAAATAAAAATACATATTTCCCCAATGAGAAAGACACTGGCACATCCTCGTGTTATCGTAATGACTGGATCCACAACTGCAGTATTATCGTGTTATCGTAATGACTGGATCCACAACTGCAGTATTATCGTGTTATCGTAATGACTGGATCCA
>JAVQKC010176008.1:0-12461 GCA_036025475.1 Philypnodon macrostomus
GGCACATTGATCCGGGCAATTGTATACTTAATGTACATAGGCACATTACAGAGGTCAAATAAAGAATGCCTCTATAGCGCCCCCATGTTTATGACCCCTATGGGACCTTGGACACACTTAAACTTTGGCAGAGAGCAATGAAACTTGGTACAGTGATTCTCCACAGTGTACCCAACATAAAATATTATTATGACCCCACCCTACAGCAAACAGGAAGTCGGCCATTTTGAATTAAATTTGGGAGGTCAGGTATATTTGACAGCCTCTAACTTGCACATACTTAGATAGATTTGGCTCAAACCTGGAATACCTAATTACCCCCCCGGTCCTGAACACATCTGACTAATATGATGGCAGTTACCTCTATAGCGCCCCCTATAGATTGAAAGAAGAATTAAGTTTTAGGAAATTTTACAAAATTTGGCAAAAACATTCTTCACAAACATCCAGACAAATCAAAAAAGTCAAATAGACCCTTCCCATGTTTGGTATGGTTTGGGGGCGAGGCCTCTTAATTGCTCGTTAACAATATTAAAACCCATAGAAATCACACAATGTCTGATTAAGGTGCCAGTTGTAGCAGACGTATGGGGCAGACGTATGGGGCCGTTTCGCCGATATACACCTTGCTGTCGGTGGGCGACATCACAGGCCTAGTTGTTGAAATGTATTCATCATGTGTTTCTATTCTGTAATCATAGCAACAGAATGCAGAATACTGTTACTCTGTCATGAGAGATTCTAGAACATTTAAAATACATGTCTCTGAAGGGCTTGTTCAAAATGTGCTCATTTCAAATCCAGACTTCAGTGAAGACACGCATAATTTAACAGAGCAGCAAACCCCAAACTAGTCATGAAGGCTTGGGGCGATTACACAGAGGAAGACGAAAAAGACTTCTATGAGAAGGACTTTGACCTGGAGGCCGAGCTTACCTCTGCAGCACCAGCAGAAAGACAGGCCAAGGAACACGAGCTGACCATCCAGCTCGAGGAAAAAAGAGAGGCTCTCCAGAGGCAGATAGAGGCTAACAATACGCTTCAGGAGGAGAAGAACCGACTGGTCCAGCTCAAAGAGGTTCAGGATGAGCTGATTGAGACGACAGACACTGAACTTCAGGCCCAGTTCAGATATAACTCAGGATATAGCTCAGGATTGAGCTGGGAGAGGCCAAAAAAGAACTTGAGGTGACAAAAGAGGAACTGAAACAGCAGGCCCAGTCCAAACGAACGCTTCAACAACAACTGGAGAAGCAGATTAAGGTCCTCAAATGGAAAAACACCCGTCTCTGTCAAGTGCAACATAGCGCCAAGGAGTGTTTGTTGGAGAGTTTTAAAACTCACCAAAGTCAAATGGACGTACTGAAAAACAAGATACAGGACATGTCCATGGAACTGTGGAGGATGAAGGAGGAGGATCTGGAGACCACCAGCACTCAGAACCTGAAGACCGGCAGCTCTCTGATGCAGCAGGGCACCAAAATTCTGGTGCATCAGACGGCCAGCACGCTGAAGCTGAAGACCGTCAACCCACTGATGTCCCCACCAAGTACCCCAAGGAGGAGGACGTGGTGGATGTTCTGGCATCGCTAACCCCCCACATCCCCCCTCCCCTAGCATTTAAAAAAAGCAAATAAAAAAAAACAGCCAGACAAATCAAAAAAGTCAAATAGACCCTTCCCATGTTTCTTCATGGTTCGGGGGCGGTTCCTCTTTGCTCTTTTTTTGCTCGTTAACAATGTAAAAACCCTTAAAAATCACACAATGTCTGTTTAAGGGGCCCGTTGGTACCAGTTGTGGCAGACCGATCTACACCTTGCTGTCGGGGACGACAGTGTGGACCTAATTCAACTATACATTCACCTGTTTCCCTATTTTCCCTAAACAAGTAGCACAGTCCTTCCCTGATTTAGACACTTTTCTACAAACAGCTTAGTCATTGCAGCCACTTCTGCTGTGGTCACGATAAATGATACTATGTCAAGTACCATTTCCACATGATTATATGTTGTGCTCTGCAACTGCAAGGCCCAGTCTTTGAAGAGCGTTGAAAATAAGTGATGGCCTCTTCACAGTGAGAGGGCTGTGACCTACCTCCGCTCTGTCTCCAAACACCTCTCCTCTACAACAATGAAATAAAATCCTACTTGACAGCACAACCTCTGTCAGATGAAGTGCACCCATTCTTTTGGTCTTTATTGTTCCTGGTGTATGTCTTTGAGCTCAAGCATCACCAGGTGAACCGGTGCACCTTTGACATGTACATAAATGATAGACGATGAAAATGGATTTGTCCTGCCGGCCCTTAACACACACGATTGTTATCATCACTCTTGAAATGTCAGGTTCGAACAGTATTTTATCTTTTCCATCAGCTTTACATTTTCGCTCCTCTGACGTATCCAGCCAGGCAGTGCTGTTAACCTTAACCTAAGCATTCGCACGGCCCTGCATTGCACAAAGCTTATCTGAAACTAAGG
Organism: Philypnodon macrostomus; assembly: GCA_036025475.1. NCBI lineage: Eukaryota > Metazoa > Chordata > Actinopteri > Gobiiformes > Eleotridae > Philypnodon > Philypnodon macrostomus. Next base: position 2,481 of record JAVQKC010176008.1, read on the forward strand.
TAATTGGACGCTATAAAGGAGGGCAGAGAAGGCAATGGAGTGTGACAGAGGTGCACACCTGAAAACGGCACCCACAATGAAGAACAAAGCTGCTATGCATTCATTTCTACAGTTTTTTTGTAACACACATTGCATAGTAGCATAGGAAGCAGCTAAAAGGTTCTGTACAATGTCTAAATGATGTTTTATTTTTATTGTGGGTATGTACATGTCTAAATGTTATCATGTTTCCTATATCTTCAGTTTACTTCCATGGACTGCATTTGGAAATAAGCAAAATTTCTAAAGCCTGGTACACAATAAGATCATTGTATTATGAATCGTACCCAATCTCACAACATTTTCATTAAATAACAAGATAATCACCATCTCAATCGATTTCTTGAATGTGCCAAGAGTTAACACGAAGAGACAAATGCATTGTGATAGAAAGTGCGTTTAATAAAAATACCTTGCAGTCTGTGTTCTCTCTCAATTCATCTTTCTCTTGAGTCAATAGCAGATGTGAGTGAGAGGGAAGATTGCTTAGGGCAGAAACGACTGCTTCAGAACTGAGGCGTACTTTTTTGTGAAGAGAGTGCAATCTTAATTAAGCTGCTGTGTTTTACCAATCAGTTCCCTTTCAGTGTAAGAAAGGTGTAGTAAGTCTGGCCTCTCACTCCGGGCCACCTCCACAGACAACTCCGCCAACTCCTATTTTCCCCCTAAATGACATTAGATTACGTGTTTTGTATTTACTTCCTCCGAGGTGCTGCACAAAAAAAATCACTACACTTCAATCAATGCCTCTACCCATATTGAATTTCCTCAGTGGGACTCCACCCTGGCACTTGCATGTTATACATTTAAAAGTTTTTTTTGACGAGTGCCTGTAACTTTCTATATGTATTCTCTTCACAGCGTACAGCACTTTCTACATTGTGGGCCTCATACTGTCAATGCAAATCCCTTTCGTCGGGTTTCAACCAATCAGGACGAGTGAACACATGGCTGCGGCAGGTAAGCAATTCACACGCACACGTATACGTACATGTGTCTTAGTCTTTTAGTCTGTCTGAAAAAAACCCATATACATTATTAGTGGAGCTACAAGATTCAGATTTAGTACACGCCCTAGCTACGTGGATATAATCTATCAAGTGTACTCCTTGTGTCAGTCCCAAGTCTGGATAAACAGTGTGTATAGAGTCTATAAATTATATGCCAAATATTAATGCAAATCACCTCACAGTAAGAATCAGGTGATTTGCTGCAACTGGATGAGGCATATACCCCTGAACAAGATTTGGGCACTATATCTTTCTGTTGGGGGATTTCTGTGCTCTCTTAAGTGCTTCTGGTTTTATTGTAAAACCTGAAAGTGGCTATGCTCAACTTCTGCTGCAAGCTAGTTATACCAATAATAGATCTGCTAAATGTGTAATAAAACCATATGCATTTGACTAATCCTCATAATTATCATCATGTGTTTTGCATCTTCTTAATTTAAGTTTTTACCCGCCATAACCTTTTTTACATCCAAATCCCAGCCTTTCCAAGGACCACATATTGCTAGTTGGTAATCATAGTAGGGAGTTTAAAAGCTTAAGCGGTAGATTTTTCCTTCAAGGGCAGAGCTTAAAGAAGAGTAAATATTGGACTTCCCCAGGTGGCCTGAACCAAACGCAATTCACAGCTCACTTTGCTTTAGCCAAAGGCTATTTTTAAAATATATCACAGAATGAATGTGATAGTATTGGTTCTAAGGTAGTTGTGTTTACAGCTTGTTTTTTCAGAGATCCATCATGCATACTTTTTGAGGGTTAAGAGAGATGGAGCGCTGCATCTAGGGCGGCACATAATATCAGAAAAAATGTTTTACAATAACGATGTTTAGTATTATGATTACAATATAGGGTATGATTTTTGGCATTGTAATTCCTCATATGTTTACTAGATTTACGAGTCAGGATTGGGTTTAAATCTGAACTTAAAGGCAAAACTAGGAAGAAACCAGGGCAAAACAAGCACAAAACCAAGACTTAAACAAAAACTAAATGAATACCAAGTCCTTTGAATAAGTTTTAATTCATATATTGCACCATGAATTGTCCACTGCACCAATATTATTTTCAGTAAAGGACAGAGGCGTGTTGAGCTCAGCCTGTGGTGTGATTTTTACATAAGCCAGCACCTAAGCTAGCATCTAAAGCACCTGACAGCTTTGTAGAAACTTGTTGATGTTTTTATTTTTTTCCCACTGCACTTTTGGTCACGCCTCGTCTTTAGATGCAAACAAACCACTTCTCTGAATACATTTACAAACTAAAAATATGTATGCATCGACATAGGCTTTAGCTCTGTAAGTACTTTTCGTTTTTGGCTCGTGGGTAGTTTATTAAAGCTTGTTCGGTTTCACTTCTCAACAGCGGGCCCATCTGCTGCCTGACAGCACGGATGGCTGCGTATGCATGATGCTAGCGTTCGTTTACATCCAGATTGGGATGAGACGAGTCATTGGTGGCTCTCACAATCTCCAAAGCACCTTTTTTCAGAGATTTCTCTTAGCATCGCTGCAAGTTTACAACATTTTTTCCAGTTTTTTGGCAGAGTTACGTAAGCTTCCTCTCACTCTCCTCACTTCACCTTTTTTTTAGTCTCAGGAAGTGTGTTGTGTGTCACCATGGCAGCAGCTGCTCCGAACATCTGGTGGGAGCGTTCAGGGTGCACAGTGGGAAGTCAAGAAATGGATCAACGGAGCTATGAACCTGTCTGTCCCGGGGAGATTTGAGCGTGTGCGGTACAGGCGTGAACATTTCAGGGGAGTGACAAGCGCGGTCAAACTGTATCATGGATGGGACAGGGGCTTCACCTTGGGAATAGGTGATACGGAGGAGGAGGAGAATGGGGCAATTTCACACAAGGGTAGTCAAAGTGTGAGAGAGGACGAAAGGGGGTGAAATGTCTTATTTTTTACTACATTCTTCACATACTTCACATAAACAGGACTGTGGAATAGCTCAAGAGGAACTAGAAGCAAATACAATGATTTTTTCTTTCAATAGTGCAGATATAGTACCCACACCGGGACCCAAACGAGACAGGATTATTGATACTGTGCACACTGCTATTGTCTGTGCACTGTAAACTGTTGTGTTTTTGCACATAGGTTAGTCTTGTAGTTTATGTATACTGCCCTTTTGAATTGTATTTTTTAGTCTTTAATCTTTTACATTGGTTTTGTTTGGCCCCATGTCTCAATGTTAGAGAATCTCAAAATCTCAAATAAAAAAGTGCAAACACATCTGAAAAATAAAGTTGGTTTATGTAGACAGACATGCCTCCTGCATCTGAACTGCAGCTCCCTTGGTATTTTCTGTGTTGCATCTGCATGAACAGCCAAAGGCGCAATCACACACTGCTTTTGTCAAGAATGCTGCCAAATTGACGAGTGAGCTTCCTGGCCATGAAAACCGGCTTTGTTCACTCCAGGAGGCCTTCGTCAAATATTCAGACCCTGTTTTCTCAATATGATTGTCATGTCTTTTGTTCTTGTCCCAGGTGTGTTCGCTCTACTTCAAGCCTATGCCTTCCTGCTGTACCTGAAGGACAGGCTGACCAAACAGGAGTTTCAGATGCTCTTCTTCCTCGGAGTGTCTCTGGCCGCGGGCGTCGTCTTCCTCACCGTCATTTATCTCACATATACAGGTTTGTATAAGCAGGTTCATGTAAGGTATTCTCTTTCACAAACTAGACTTAGTTTGACAGGGTTGGGTAGTTTTTAATTGGATGCAAGTTTAGTTTGTATTTGAATGAACAAACTACAAAATTATAGAAAAACTACCAATTTTATTAACCCACACTCACAGATCTTTATTAGATAGACCTGTTCATCTATTAAATACAGACATGTTCCAGGTATACCAGAATTTTAAAATCAAAAGAAAAATGTCATGTAGGTCATTATTTTATTTTGAAGACAGTGGTCAGAGAAGAATGGCTCGAGATGATAGACAGCCTATAAAACTCAAATAACCCTTGCTAAGACGACCATCTGTATAAAATGCCAAATCTAGAGTCTGATAGGCTACAGCAGCAGAAGACCACACTTGGGACACTTTATTAGGTACTTGGTCTGCCTAATGATGTGACTACTCGGTGTAAAATGTGGATGTAATTTGCCACAGAAATCAGTTCAGTCCATTTTTTATTTTATATAACAATAAATTGACAGTCTTCTTTTTCTTATAATTCTGCCGTACGTTTAAGAGCTGCAGGCATTTAATTCTGTATAATATTTTATTTATATCAGGAGTCAGTTAGATGAGCCTCTCTGGTGTGTTTAGTTGCACACACAACATTTTTAAAAACACTTGTGGGGAAACCGGCTCTGTGTAAAATCCTCTTCAAAAGCTTCCATCTGTTCCTCGGCACAAAGTGTTAAAATGCTTTGGCTGAAATTTGGTGAATAATCAGCCCATTTGAGCCATGGTCAGTTGGCTGGAGATCCTGGTGGTTTGAAATATTAGTCATCAAAAAGAAATTTCGCATTGTGGCCTGCAGGACTTGGCAATAGAAAGCAATGTAAGTGTGTGTTTACATACTTGACAGAAAATTAAAGCCAGAATGAGGTTTATAAATAAATATGAACTTGGTCAAAGTTGAGGCGAGAACAGTTGGACACAGACCATTTTGTTCTGAGAGTTTAGTTGTTTTGGCCTCTTTGAACCCACATGAACAGACCGCTCGAGCGAGTTTCCATTACTTTGACCTCATCCTGAGTTTGTGGTCATGGCAGTTGATTTGTTTAACATGTTTCGATAAGATAATGATTACAATGATTTTGAAATTATATTACATTGTAGGTGGGATATTTCCATGAGGTGAGGTGACTTAACTAGTTAACATGACATTAACAAAATGCAATTGGAAGATATGCATTTATTTAAAGTCTTTCATGGACTACACAAGTTGTATACATTATCATTCAGTTGCAACAGATGTATAAGAATCAACAAATGCAGTATTGACCATGGAAGTCTTTTTTAATTAATCTCCACCCATCACAAACTTTAGGTGTGTGTAGTTCAATTTTGGCTGAAATGTAAGCAGCAAAATCTCATTAGTTTAAATCACTTGTGGTAAATTTTTTTTCCTCATTTTTCACCAAGCATATAATGTACCGAGACCAAGCTGACAGACTGTCACAAGTGCACAGTATGTAAAGCACTGCGGAGTGTTATTGGCACATTACATGAAGTGTGTCCATTCTCAGTGAGTGGTCAGTGGCGTGGAGCCTGGCACATTGGCGTCTGGCGTTTACTGTGATCTGTCACTCTTCTGGATTGAGCGGTGTTTCTTCGACTGTTTTTGGGGAGCTGCCAGTTTAGCATCGAAACTCCTGCTTCGCTCTGTTAGACTTTTTCATCTCATAAAGCCTCCACTTCTCTGTAGCAGGCCGGCTTTAACCACTCAGCCAAGTATCGATCGCTTGAAATCAGTGTCATCCTTTAGACCGCGTCTCAATACAGCTGCCTCATCCACCGCTGCCTCTCAATATGTCTCTTTTGTATCTGTAATTTCAGTAAATATCATATCTTCATAGTCCTGTGACACACATTAATGTCCTCTGAAGCGCTCAAAATAAATTCGTCTTTATTGGCTGCTTTATAACAGTATTCACGGCTTTTGTTTGTCCCATGTGTTTGAGTGCTAGCCCCGGAGCAGCCTTTAAAAACTGAAATATATTCCAGATCAAAGCGTCAGTGAAATAAGACATTTTGTATTCACACATTAAATGCCCTGCACGGACTCATTTTCGGCTTAAACGGTTCAGTTGTATTTCTAAACAAGCCTAAAGTACTCAGTAAATGATAGCGTTCATTAGTCTTTCAGCAGTGGCACATTTATTTGGCATGACACCAGACATGTCAAATCATTATTGGGTTATGGCTTATACCAAAGCTAATATTTAGTAATAATAATGCTTAACTGTATAGATAATATCTGTAGAGCAGGTCAACAGTGATGGCAACATAACAAATGCAGTTGTGTATTAACAGTGGCGAGACAATTGCGTTGTCAAAAATAGTAATTGTATAAATATTCTGCATAATTCAAGATAATAATGACTGCAAATATTATGCAAAATATAACCATAGAGATATTAAACACAATTTGTCCCATACAGTGTGCGTTTGTTGTAAGATGTCAAATTAAATGATGCATGAATTGATTTAGTCTTGGCTGACGCTAATGTGAGTTTTAAATTGTGTTAAAGCTTTTCAATAATTAGCCTCAAGCCATGAAAAAGGGGTGACTCAGTGTTCATTCGTACCATGTGGATTGCTATTTTTTTCTCAGAGTTGAAGGACTAGGACCATATAATTGTTGTACTCAAGGTTTGAATGGAGAGCGTACTCTGTATCGATCTGTTCTTCTCTATAGGTTACATTGCTCCGTGGAGTGGCCGCTTCTACTCGCTCTGGGACACGGGGTAAGCTCCTCTGACCTTCACACTTCCTTTGTACACTAGAGCCACAAATGTATAGCAAATTTACTATATTCATTAATCACAAATCCAGTTGTATTTACACAAAATTTTGATTATCAAATTCAGACTTTTGTGAATGCATTTCCCCTAAGTTACATTGATAAATTTGTGATTATCGTGCAGCACTATTGTATACATTTGTCCAAATTCAATTTTATAAAACCTCTGCCCTGCATTTACCAAGGGAGACAACTGTTCAGTGTTGAACTATAGTCTCACTTCCCATCTGCAGCGTGCACCCTGTGTTGTGTTGATATTTCAGCACTGACTAAAACAGTATGGGGCAGCTTTTCCCCCTTTCATTTGGAGCCAGATACTAATTCCTTAATGTGCTGTGTGTTTTCTTTCTATCCCAGCTGCAATCACAAAATACTTGAGAGATGTTGAAAATGGGTAAAGTCTCATCAAGTCAGGGCAACAAGGGAACACAAGCGTCAGAAATTTAGTTCTACCATTTGTTCTTCCAAGAAAGAAGCTTGATAATGCTGTCGTTAATCAGCGGGATCTATTGTATAATTGGTCTGAAAAACTCCCAACAGTAAATTACTTTTGCCTGTCTCTTTTGTTTTTGCAGTTATGCCAAGATCCACATCCCGATCATCGCGTCAGTGTCTGAGCACCAGCCCACAACCTGGGTCTCCTTCTTCTTTGACCTTCACATCCTGGTGTGCACCTTCCCCGCAGGCCTCTGGTTCTGTATCAAGAACATCAATGATGAGCGGGTTTTTGGTAAGGGCTCGCAACAAACTCACAACTTTCTACTTCCTGGTTTTGCTCTACACCTGATGTTAAATATAGGATATATTTGATCAGTGTTTCAATGTGATCTGCTGAGTTACTTTAATTAATAACAGCTTTGATGCCCACAACAGTCCCACAATGCAACAAATAATAATCAATGAAATGACTGTGTAATTTGGGTAGACATCTTGTCTGAAATATAGTAAAGATACTCTCTGGGGAGAGATAAAGCAAATGCTCCAACATCTTGAGTTAAATTCTTTATATTCAGGCTCAATAGTTGGTGTCTTTCTATGTAGCTATGGGACAAAATCAAAACTTAAACAAAACTTGATGGAAGGCATGCCATATTACTTTGCATATGTTTTCTATAGTAATATTACACTCATTTTCCTTTGCAAGTTACGGTATTTTGTATATACTTGTCTAGCTTGGTTAAGTGTGAAGGACAATCCCCCAAGCTCCTATAAACAAGTGCATTGAGGCTGGTGCTTCTGTCGATGAATAAATAACACGAGATTGTGACCAAGATGTGAAGCTGTTTAACAACCAGAAAATAAGAGAAAACTTCTCAGACAAAAGTTGGATGTTTACACAGACAGTTGAGTCCAAGGGCAGACGCTCCACACAGTCTTTAGAACTTAATCAGACAATTACTGCCATTGATTAGAAATGCACCTGTTGGGCCAGAGCAGCACTTTCTGAGGACAGGTAAAGTCAAGGCTTTTATTTTGTAGTTAGTGTCTGAATCGATTATATTAATATGATTTAACAAAATAATTTCAGTGTCTTAATTATATTCCTTCTCTTGTGTTCTTGTCTGACCCCGGTGTAAGGCAGTCATTTTACTACTCACCAAATGATTACTTGTTATTTACGTGCTATATTTTATGCAGATATAATTATTTTAAGTCAATCATGGTATACTGTACCATCAATGTGCTACTGAGAGATATCACGTGTATTCAATGTGTGTATGACAGCAACATCAAAACATGACAACAAGACAATAGCAGATTTATAGACCCCTAGTTGTTTCATTCCCTCTTTCATCACCTTGGCAACAATGTGTTTGATAACAATGAACCAGGAAACGATATACTGTGGTCAGCCGAGTCCTTGCTTGTAATATGAACCCCATATTTCTCCTCACCATATTAGACGATAACATTTTGCACATTGTCTTCACAGTGGCCTTGTATGCCATCAGCGCGGTGTACTTTGCTGGCGTGATGGTCCGCCTAATGCTCACTCTCACTCCTGTGGTGTGTATGCTCTCGGCTGTGGCCTTCTCCAGTGTCTTTGAGCACTACATGGGAGATGATACAAAGAGGGAGAAACCATCGGGGCAGGAGGACAGCAGTGATGAGGATGACAAGAGGAACTCCGGGAACCTCTATGACAAGGTACTACGCTTGAACATATGCGTATATTCCCTAATATATTACCATATCTGAGCCAGTGATTCTTTTTCACACCATCTAAAAATTTTGGGCTTTGGCTTACCATTTTCTTACTGACTAAAGACCCTGGCTTAATGCTAAACTTAAGGTCACATTAGAATTTTGTGGTGGTGAATTGGTCCGGGTTTCTCCTCAGTAGTAGCAGCAAATGTAGCTGTCCTGACTTTGAAAGAGATGTGTATAAGCATAATACCACTGTGATCGAGCCAAGCCTAAAAAGCCTCTTATTGCTCTGTGAGTTCACACTTGACTGTTTTGATGAGTCATTGTCACCACTGTCAGCCTCTCTCCTCACTCTTCCGCTCCAACTAAGCTGTGAATTAGCCGGGACTACTTGATACTATTGCCATAATTCCAGCTACATCACTTTCCACTGTTCACTGTTGCGTTTTGTTTTCAAGTGAGCCAATTTGGTAAATAAACCCATATATACACAAAATAAAAGGCAGCCAGCCTACAAGGGGTCACAAGCCAGTCTACAGTTTATGCCACACTCAAGCCCAGATAAATTGTTGCGTGCCAAATCAATACTGTACATAGTTTATGCTTGTATTTGAGGTTGGCTGTAAGTAGAAAAGCCTGTATCCTCCTTTTAAAGACAACTACAATGAGACCAATGTCTTTTCCAGTAAGACTTTTTAACTGATTGATGGAAAGCGAACACTGTAATTCAGAGTTTTGCATATAAGGACTATAATGCATCCTCTGCCCTCTGTAGTTGATGAATATGTCAAACCTAATACAGTACCACATCTAAACACAACATCTGGATGACGCATTACTGCCATCCATAAGTTGTATCCATAATAGCATCCACACAAAATACAGATGTTAATGTGTGTTGTGGGTACAAAAATTGATCTATTTTAAGGAGTCTACATGTTTAAAGTCACCGCTTTTATGAATGAGACCTGCTATTTTTCATTTCTATAATTTGAGTTTTTTTATAACGAGGATTGCTTTTCACCTTGACTTGCTGACGTCAAACTTTTTTTTAATGTCATGAGTTTTTTGTAAAATGTTAATAAAAAAGTCAACATGGGGTTCACGTCTGTTATCTCTCTCGTATCAAGAAGAAAAATGTTGTTTCTGGTGCATCTGCCTGGAGCCAGCTGTTGATGTGGGTAAACGATAGTTTACGTATGTAAACACGGTTCTATGAATGAAAGTGAACCTGTAACCATGTGACTACAACCCTCGGGTCAGGAGCATTATGCCAAATTAACAACACCTGTGGGCGCGCGC
>JAVQKC010176011.1:0-14169 GCA_036025475.1 Philypnodon macrostomus
CTCCGGAGGAGCTGGAGGAAGTGTCTGGGGAGAGGGAAGTCTGGGTGTCCCTGCTTAGACTGCTGCCTCCGCGACCCGGCCCCGGATAAGCGGAAGAAGATGGATGGATGGATGGAAAATGCTTAGTCTGAACTACAAAGTGGTAAATGCAATGGTTAGCATGCATACAGTACAGCTAAGCTATTACTTTTACTTCAAATATTTAGTCTCAGTGATGTCAACGTCACGCATGCACTTAACAGGGACCTTACAGTTCATCAGTGAAGACACTTCATCTGCCGCTTAACGGTTTGTCCATAACGATAAAAGAACTCATAAAGGCCTGCTATCTTTCACATAATACTGCTGACTCAAGCAAGTCACTGTTTTTGACATTGTGCTGAAAGACATCTAATACTCTTTATTCCTCTTACTTTGATCATTATAATAAACCCATTTTACTTCCCAGTGGATTCTTTTTTAATATCTGATAACCCTACAGCCATGTCTGGACTCGTGTGATTGTAGTAGCCGTGATAATGACTTTAGCAACAAAAAAAAACGTCTCGACCTCCGCTCAGACACGAGTTGTGCCAGCAGGCCCGACAGCTTGACGGTTTGCTAAAAATGGCATCACAGGTTGCGTCCTTGTGTCTTTTCTCTTCTGAGTCTGTTTATGTAAGTGTTCATGCGTGTATGTGTGCGTGTATGTCTATGTGTGTCCTGGTGCAGCAGGGAGCCATAACCATGTGGACCATATTACTGCTCTATTTATAGGAAGCGGACAGATGCCTCGCTTATGCAAACCGTCATAAAACTCAAAATATAAAATTCAACAAGTTAACCTTACATTAAACAAAAAATAGGAAACTGCTCTTTCACTTATTCCTATGAAGTCGGGTGGTACCAGGTGCATGGAGGAGGTCATGAGTCCATTCCTTGGGCCGGCTACCGCCGATCTTGCTGGGTGAAGTCTGCACATCCTCCTTGTGTTACTGTTGGTTCACCCTGACTTTCCCCCAACTCCCAGTGACAAGCTAAATTGCACCTAGTGACTGAATGATTGTCTGTCTGTCTGTCTGTCTGTGCATGTCTGTGTGAGCCTGTTTTTTGTCCTGGCCTGAAAGAAGATGAATGAATGAACATTTTCAGGGAAACAGTTATTGGTTAATGGATATACTCAAGTCGGGTTAACTATAGTAAATATGTCCAGCGTAGCAAAATAAGGACCGACTTAAACTATATAAATGTCAGTCAACTGTAGAGGCATAGTAGAGGAGAGGTATAGACTCTAAATATGATGTGAGTGGAAAGTGGCCCACATGCAGCCGTGAGCACAGTTGGAGACTGAGTGGCTTGGTGAGTCAGATAATTGAATGAGTCAGCCGTGACGAGGCAAGAAGCACATGGGTCGGAGTGAAAAGAACAACTTAACTTTGCATGAGAAGAAAACAAGATAGATTGAAATGCAGCTTAATTTTTGTGCACTAGCGATTGTAGTGTTTTTTTAGATGTTGTTTTGTGTATATGGCTAGAATTTAAAATGGAACCACAATTCCTACAGAAGAGATCACTCAAATCAAATTCAACAAAAATAATTGCATCTATTTATATCTCTATATTGTTTTTTTTATTGGCAGTGTATCAATTTGTGGTCGCGGAGGCAGCAGTCTAAGCAGGGACGCCCAGACTTCCCCTCTCCCCAGACACTTCCTGTGTCCTGGGTCTCCTTTTGCGGTGGGACCTGCCTGACACACCTTCCTGGGGAGGCGTCCAGGGTGCATTCGAAACAGTTGCCCGAGCCACCTCAGCTGACTCCTCTCAATGTGGAGGAGCAGCGGCTCTACTCCGAGCTCCTCCCGAGTGACCGAGCTCCTCGCCCTATCTCTAAGGGAGCGCCCAGCCACCCGTCGGAGAAAACTCATTTCGGCCGCTTGCATCCGAGATCTTGTCCTTTCGGTCATGACCCAAAGCTCCTGACCATATTTGTAAAATCATAGTGGCCCTTACAGCAATAGAGAGTCTGCAGCTCTCATTGACTGAGATAGTGTGATTTCTGTGCTATTGTCTCATGGTCGTTTATGCTTTACACCACAGTTAACATCAGTGGCAGAAGTTATACATCCACTGGGTATATTTTTAGTCAGGCAATAAAAAGCAGACAGTGTATAAGACATGGACACAACTTACAATTTTGAAGCTTTATTATTGCTATTGCCCTCTTGAGTGTGGCAGAGCTGCCTAAGACCTGTGATAAAATGATAAGTGCATCTTAAGAAACCTTTTATATTGCATTATAAAAAAAAGGGCGCTGAAGTCCTATGTATAGGCTAAAAAGTAAAAAAAAAAGGCCTGCTGTGCATATGCCCCATGATGCCCACTTTAATTATTACAATGCTAATTAGGTCACACCCTAGTTTCTGTAAATGTGCTCAATAAGTAAAGTTGTCAAGACGTTCAACATCACCAGAGACTCTTAGCTCCTGAAAAAGAGAATACATCAGCTGAAGTTTTGTGCACAGTCTCCCTCATGTTTCTGACTGAGGTCATTTCTAAGTTTTCAAATCAATAAAATTACATGAGATTAAATAAAGTAACTCAATCTGGCAACCGCCACTATGAATGGACAACCCCGGAAAAAAATATTTGATGTATAGCGATTGATTTAGTTTTGATGGCGCAATTTCCTTTTATTCACTTGGAAATTGGTTGATACAGAACACTTTTCTAGCACAAATGGAACTCATACGATTCCAATCAATACAGTAATTTCTCAGGTTTAATTACACTTATTTAACTTTCATAAGGTTTGCCCCTTTAATTATGCCAATTGCTAAACATTCAATATACACTTGCATTTAATTAGTGAGGCAGGTTCATTTTGTAATTGCAACCATGTTAGATGCAAATTTGCACAAAACACCAAAATTACAATTGACCTTCAGTTCAAACAACAAGCAAAAGTAAGTTTTTTTTTTTTTCAGATGTTCACAGAATGACAAAACTGATATATTGCACAGTGGTACAGGCCGGTTTGCACACAAATGGAGTCTGTATGTCCTTCCAGTTTTACGGTGGGTGCTCTCCGGCTGTGTGAATTAATGTTAGAGTAAATAGTTGCTGTCAGTGTATGCCTCTGTGTCAGCTCTGCGACTAACACTCCAGGGTGTATCCCACCTAAGACACACAGTTGTCTGGTTTATTGATCAAGAACATCCAAGAGTGAGAAAGTGCTTTTGGCACTCTCTTTGATCCTCGCTGAGTCAGAGCTGTGGAGATCTGTAGATCTGAGAACTGTGAAGTGTATCTATAGGTTGACTGAAGAGCCAACCATTTGCTTAGAATTATAGGCCCTCTATATAATAATCTATACAACTACAGTTGGATGGATTGAATAGTCTAAATTTTAATACACTCTAGGCATTCAATGGTTATAGGTGCATGAGGCAGCATCCACATAATTTATATGCGAGAAAATGTTCTTTCTTTCAATATCGACCCAACAAAAAGTAATATAAAGTAATATATCTTTTCTCCACCAAGGAGGGGGTAATGTTATCAGTAGCGTTTGTGTGTGCGTGCGTGTCTGTTAGCAACTTTATGCAAAAACTACTGAACGGATTAAGATGACATTTTGGATGTAGGATGTTCTCCAAGAATGGCACCTTCTCTTGGCTTGCTGGGCTTCTCTTGTGAGAGAGCCTTTCTCCCTCCCCCACCCCTCCTGTCTTGTGAAATTTGACACCTGCCCCTTTGCTCAGTCCTTTGCAGATGTACACTAGAAAGCACTAGGACAGACCTCCACCAAGGTAGCTAATTTTCACTATATGCACACCTTGAATAAACAGTTCTACATAGAACCTTCTGTGGGACGATCTTTCTTTGTTTCTATTAATGGCCTCAATTCAAAATAATTAAAATCATCTAAATACAATGAGAGGTCATTAAAACCATAGAAACAACAGTAATAGCCTAATACAACAATGTCATCTGCCACGAAGCTGAAAAGTTAGGCTAAACTTGAAAGTAGCTGTTCAGTCCTTCAGCTGTGGCTGCAACAGGTTTTAGGAGTGCATAAAGGGAACATTAGGTCTGCACTCTTCTAGTGCTTTCTACTTTTAAATGTAATACAATGTATGGTCTCAAGGTTTAAGGTTGCAATAGAGTAGAGAGTTTCCAGTAAAACTTTCAGACTTTACAAAAGTGTAGGTCTACATATGTAGAAATAACCACATAATGGATCGAAACACTCATGTGTTAGGATAATTAATTGGTTGTCAGTTAGTGTATGTGTCTGTGCCAGCCTTGGGCCTAACTGGCTACTGTCCAGGGTGTCCCTGTCTCATGGCCATAGAGGTGGGGATAGCCTTCAGTCAGCCACAATGACTAAGAAATAACAAATAATACATCATGGGATATAAATCATGAATATGGCTAAATTATTTGTATTTTGAGCATGCTCCATTACACTATGTGTTTGGATTTAATATGCAGCACTAGTAATACAATTCCAGAGGGAAAACTGCCAAAGTCAATGAACAGTTAAAGAAAAAGTGGACTTGCCAGCCAAAAAACATCAAGGACACGTTATGTTGACTTGGCTAAGGAAAACAGAGACCTCATATATTTTACAAAAAAACAATAGACTTCCAAACTGGCAAAAATACATTGTGAAATAATGGAGATGCTATCGTCAGATTGGTGGCCAGCAGTATACATACATTTTTTACCATTTGGAATAGAGTCTCAGCAGCTTAAGTGAGGTGTCCTATTATAGCCTATATAATGACTGCAATTGTATGAATAAAATGTGTGTTTTCGGTTTATCACCAACTTTAGGTGTCTGGTATCACACCCACGGATTGGAAAACAAAACACTAACAAATGTGACACTTTAGAAAGTGTCGACATTTTTGAAACTTTTTTTTGTTCATTTTAAATAAGGGATTTACAATGAAAAGCAAATGTCTGTTTATTCATTTCTCTTCTTCCTCTTAAGGCTCATTTATACTCAAACGCAGATGGATTCACATGGAGCCTTCTGTCCGTCATCTGCGTTGATTCTGTCCATAGCTAACGGCCCAAACAGAGGGCTCAGACTGAAGTTTTAATAGGCTCACAAGCGAGTTGGTTGCTGTATATCGTAAAACATCAAGGCTAACATCCAGTCACTTTGGATAGCTTTATCTTGTTTACATCTAATATAGAATTTATTATTACGTATTTGCATGTGATAATTCATTTTAGTAGATTTTTTGTGAGTGATCCAATACAGTCTATCGATGGTGACACAATGGATAGAACATTTGACCCTGAACAAGAACATTCCTGTTTTGAGTTATTTTACTGATGGAAAATATGGCCTTGGTGGAGGTCTGTGCTAACCAAATGCTTTTTCTTGTTCACTAGTTTTGACATCAACGAAATGTAAGATTACGTTGTCATGGTGTCCGAAAAATGCTCTCAGTTTCTGTGTTGACACCGCTGCTCAATGAATAACTAGTGTTTCATTATTTCTTACAAAACCAACACAATGCCATCCATTCTGCTGTATCTAATCCACATTTGTGTTTATTGGAAATATAGTCATTTTTCTTCAGCTCAAAAGCAATCCAATAATAGAGAATGATCAGCCAGACTTGCCCTAGCATTTTTAGAGCGATACACCCATGAAATTGGATCTGCTACTCACACTTTCATCCCAAACCATGTTATTAATATTCTATATCATTGGCACACTTCCCGCACCACATCCCATACTGTTTAGTGGCCTTGGAGAAAACATTTGGCATTTGATTAACCATGCAATTACACAGAATATGACACCCGAATAGTAGCAAAGTGCACGAAATACCACATTTGAAAAAGGAAAACCTTTAAGGTGAGCATAAAGTTAAGTACAAAACCCATTGCCATACATGAGTTGCTTTAGTATTCCTTGCTTTCTTTGTCAGAGCTGTGCAATGTTCCATTATAAGGCAGACGTCTATTGATATTAAACCCATATGCCTTATATTGTGCTCCTCATAGTAATTCCGTTTCGGTGAGGAACAGTACTAGCTGTGCCACAGGGTTCTGCTGTGAATCATCACTTTGGCAGTTTTTTCTGCCATATGCTCTCGATGATCTTGCAGGCTTAAGACTAGCACATGTTGTGGTAATAATAAAAACATATTGGTTTGATATAGAAACTATGACCCAGGGGCCAAATGTGACTTTAAATGATCCAACTAAAAGACATCCTTGTGTGTAACAAGATATGCTTCCACTTCCCTGTGTAGTTATAACATAGATGAACACTAAGTGAAAGAAAGAACTGTCAGAACATATGTGGCCAGAATACAATTATTTGGTGAAGTGAAATCGGTCACCTCTTTGAATAAAGTTCTGCACTAGACCCTCAGATGATTTATAATTGACTGCAATATAAATGTACTCCACACTGACAGTGTGTTGATCCCATGCTGCATCAACAGCCTCTCCCACCACACCCAAACACCCCACACAATCACACTAACACATTATGTAAGGTATGTGAAGAGTCTACCCCAAGGATCCACCAACCTTCTGGTTATTGAGTGCTCCATATCTCCCAGATTTTTTATGTCAAGTGATGTCCATTTATCCTGTCTTTGAACTGGCACAGAGTGTTTGTTTGTTTCATTAGAACCGCACCAAAAGCAGGAAGTAACCACTTTACTAAATGGGAGCATGTTATAAGAGCTAAACAGAGGTGTAGTCCATATTCATATATTTGCCACAAAAATGTCAAATGTGTATAATAAATAAATAAATTTGCAAATATAAAGCAAACAAAAATATGGCATACAAGCAAGATTTTTTGGTTGGATATATTCCTAATTTTTTTTCAATTTACAACCATGTTACAGTTTACATTTATATAACAGCTATGTGTAGACCTTGCATTGAGCTGTATATTGTCAAATTTGCTCCACACAATCCTTACATTTTTATCGAGAACAGTACTACCCAGCTGTGCCACTGAGTTCTGCCTGCTGTGCTGAAATGTATTGTTATTAAATTATGTTAGAGTCAGTGGGATTTCTTTTTGCGGCCTTAAGAGAGGAAAAAGAAAACTATTTTAACCACATTAGAGGTACGAGACCTCCCTCGGCATCAAAGTGGGTTATAAACCAATGAAAATGTATAAATAGAAATGGATATGTGTGTGGTTTTCAGCGCACACAAGAGAAACAAGGCTAAAACTAGCTGACAGTGATTTCTCATAGTAACCTTTCACACATATACACCTACCTACTGTATATGCCAAGAAAGCAATTAAATTACTGTTGTTTGTTTGACTTGGCTATTAAGTTATGAAATTGTGACTTTGTCTATTCTGATGAGCACAGAATTGCAAGAGCACACACAATAACATTAGTACACTGTAAAAAATGTTTCTTCAATTTGTAAGACACTATTACATTAGTTGAATTGAGTTACTTTTTCATTCAGATCTTATTTGAAATATTAAATTGAATAAAAGTAAATAACTTGTATACAATGTAGAAACCAACCTAAAATTATTCTGGTTTACTCTGACATTAACCACATCTAAACCACATCTAAACCAGGCCTAAACCAGGTCTTAACCAGGTCTAAACCAGCACTTATTTATCACTAAAGTAGGTCTAAAATAATTAACTGAGTTTTGAGATTTGGATTACAGTTATAGGTTTCAGAATATGACTATGGAGCAAGTTTTTTGTAAAATCTTATCATAATCTATGAATAAAATGTACACATACATGTATGAACTTTTAGAATAGATAAACAGGAGTGTGTAAAAAATAAGATAATGTAAAACATTTGCCCTTAATTCATATAGTCTAAATGTCTTAACTGTTTACTTTGTTATTTATTTTTGCAGGGTTTTATTCTCAATATACTTCTACATTTGTCCGGGCTTAGGACTAGCACATTGTGACTGGATATTTTGGTGCCCTATGGGTAACTGGAATTGCTTCAACACGACCTGGCGAGTGGTAAACAATTTTACTTTTGCCATTTTTCAATTTATCAACTGTGTTTTTATGGCCCCAAAACTAACCACAACTAAACTCTAAACCATCAGTGTTTTACTTTGTGTCAATTTGTGAATGTTTTCTTTTATCTACCTTCTTAAAGAATAACACAAAAACTTGCAGCAGTGCTTTATTGAAACTTCAAGCTGTCGGAGCAGACACTGGGCTTGGGCCAAGGTCCAAACTCCTTTTTTCTGAGCCAAAGTAAGAGACAGAATCTCAAACTTGTGTGAAATGTGGTGCAAGGGGGTTTAATTGAACCACAGGACCTTGGCGCACAGGAATGAAATTTCATACGGCCTTTGTATCAGACCTCCGTGATGCATTCAAGCTCCAGCATTTTAAACAAAAACAAATCTATCGGTATTTTGTCAGCGTGGTGAGAGATTGGGTTGACAGTGGGTATACTCTGTTGATATTTCTTACACAGTCTGCTTGATTATAGATTATTGTACTAGCCGGAGAAATAAACAACATTGTTTAGCCAACGGCCCACAGTGCCCACCTTTTTGAGGACACAGCCAATCTCGAAACCGTGATAAAAGGCAATCTGAATGAAGCTTTAATAGAGAGAATGCCCGAGTAATAAAAATGTCTGTTCGGATAATAAAAAGAACGTGAAAGAACCCGGTCTCTCATCACCATCCCTATTATTTACTTGGTGACTGAGCATACCAGGCAGCCAATTACAGGGCCCGTCAAGCTGTCAATCATAATGAACCAATTCAAAGAAATCAAACTGAAAACTGTCACGGGGACATTATCAGGTGGCGGCGAGAGGGAGAAAATAGGATGCTCAAGTACCAATTAAAGGAGCCGGATGTGTAGCTAACGAGAAACACAATCACTGCTGTCTTTGCAAGTGGGGGAAGAAAAAAAAAATACAATTTACATCCATGATAATAGCAGTTCACCTCAAAGTTTCTCAAAAGGAGGTTGCAACAAAAGTTTTCCAAAATGTCTACTATTTTTGGTGTTATCTATGATGTTGTGGCTTTAGTGCTGTGCCACATGGACATCTCCCGTGAAAGGTCAGCCAATAGCGTGCTCATGGGGGTACTTCCTGATATGGATGGTGGGGATGGTCCCTATTACTTCACGTGTCCCAAAGTCTCCTGTACAATGAACACAGGCGCAGCAGCTCACATTTAGAGGGAGCAAAAAGAATAGACCTATCACTCACAGTTCCACGTTATGGTCCAAAAGCCTTTCATTTCTAAAAAAAATATTGTAACTTGTTCAGAGCTAACACAAACTACAGCAAATGAATAGGTATAGCCAACGTTTACTAACCAGAGGTGGATAGAGTACTTCAAAATAATGTTACTCAAGTAAAAGTAAAAAGTACTCATTCAAATAGTTACTAGAGTAAGAGTAGAAAATTACTTACCTAATTAATTAATGTAATCTGGCAAACAAATAAAAAAAGATAATAAACAGATTTTGATATTTTCAAAAGATAAACTAAAAACATAAATAATAATTTCAAAAATTAAGGCTCAAGAAACTAAATCTCTACATCATGACATTTTTCACATAAAGCTGTTCTTACATGACACACAGAGGTGGTAAAAGTACTCTTACTCCTTCTAGATTTCCAAGATTTTACTCAAGAAAGAGTACAGTTACTTCAAAATGTTATTACTCAAGTAAAAGTCAAAAGTATTGGGCAGTAAAGCTACTCTAAGGAGTACAACAAAAGTAAATGTAACTGAGTAAATGTAACTGAGTAAATATAACTGAGTACTACCCACCTCTGTACCTCATTCGGCTGTTTGTTATTCTTTTAAAATCATTCACCTCCATACAGCTTTAACAGTCTTGTATGGAGGATGGACAAATTGCATATCAGTTGTGGTAAAGAACTTAGAGGAGATATCCTTCTTGACTTCATTCTCCATGTTTCTGCGCTTGGGACCAGGTCCGGAAGTTGAAGTTTCTGATTTCTTGTGGGTGGATTTCAAAATACAGCGATTCCAAATATTGTTACAGATTATTCACAAATTAAAATAATACAATGTAATAGAGAAAGGGATTCCAACACCCAACATAACACTCATTAAAGGATTCATCATTTCCAGAGTGATCCAAAATCAATATCCCCTCTGAGGGGCAGAGATATACCCCCACCTCAACAATGTTTAGTGTGAAATAATAATAATAATGATAATAATAATAATAATAATAATAATAAAAAATTGGAAACAATCTATAAAACCATCTATAAAAAGGCTATCTATAAAAGTAAGTTTTCAATTTAGATATAAAAGTGACGGCTGTATTAGCTGACCTGAGCTCCTGAGGCAGAGAGTTCCACAGTTTAGGGGTTCTGACAGAAAAAGCCCGATCTCCTCGAGTGAGGAGTCAGGAGGTGGGCACACTGAGGAAAGTCTGAGCTGACGAGAGCTGGGAGAGAGGGAACATAGTAGCAAAGAAGGTCAGATATAATTATTATGTAGCTAGTGCAATGAAACTAAAATGGGGTTATATGTTTCTATATCTGTATCTAGTTTCTTGGAGCCAGTTAAAAGTTGAGCAACAGAGTTTTGAATGAGTAGGGAGAATTCTAGAATGTGAAGGCCTTTTTCCAGGTCGCCATGAGGGATAAAGCTTTTCATTTTTGTAATGTATTGGATGTGATTAAAAACAAGATTGCACAACCTTTGTGATCTGCGAATCATATGAGAATTTTGAATCAAAGAGATTGCGAACAAAGGACTTAAGGTGGTTGACTAAGCTTCCTAGGTTCTTCTTGTCGTGTCCACAAGAGTGTCAGTTACAAAGCTTGGCTAGATGTGGTTCAGCCACAGCTGAACACATTGCTGTCCTTTCTCATTAAACTGCTAAGTCAAATGCTGTGCAACATCAGGAGGTGCTGCATATTCTGTGGTTCAATGCTGCCGTCACACACAACCCATTTCCACACTGGTTTGTATCTGCTCCAGGGGACAGTGGTTTGCTCGTCTTTAGCTCCATTGTTGATACAGGTGGAAGGTTGTTACGTTTTTCTTTCGCTACTTATGCTTGATGTTCTAAGGGGCGTGACTTTACAAAAATACAGCAAACTGTGTAATTAGAGTTAGTATGTATGTATACTGTTCTCATTAAAGGAGCACATTAGTTTTGTATGTTCCTTATCTGTCACCTCTAGTGCAAAACAACAACAAGGGATTCTCAGTGTGTTGATTTCTATTGATTTATTGAAAGGCCGTTACTGGAGCAGGAAACAGCAATAGGCAAATAAGTCGATGTCTATAACATCCGTTTAAAATCCATTAAGGAATAAATGAATTGTTACCACAATTTGAGTCTGAAGTGGTCTGACTGTGTGACTTAATTTTTTATTGGTCATTTTATAGTATCCATTATATTTTACATTATACATGCTACCACCTTGATTGCACGTGTATCTTTTGATGTATTTAATATTGGAGACTTAAAAGAAGCTGAACATCTAAGCTATACATTTGAGTCCTGACCTGGCCAGTTCTGTACAGGGCCATTCACAAATGCTGCTGATTGAAGTATAATAATTATAATACATAAAATGAATCAGAATTGCCTTGACCACGTAGCTAACATCTTCAATATTCTTACTGAGCTGTACCACAGAAATACCACATTTATAGGGCTGCATTTCACGTGATTTCGGTATCGTGGGCACTTTACTTAAATACGTAACTATTTAAGTAAAGTGATATTAGATTGCATCAAGCACAGCATATGAAAAGTGTTTATATCTTCTTAGTAATTGAATCCTCTCGGTGCATGGTTGCAAAAAGGATATTACATTTCTAAGATGTTGTTCTGAAAAGTTTCATCCACTATGAGATAAACACAGGGACCCAAACAGCTGAGGACACGGCACCATGGGATTGCTTTATCAAAAATGAATTTCTGTTCTTACTTCCCGTCCTGGTTTGGCTTTTTGCAAAAATAAAAGTGAAAGATTGTGCCTAGAATCATGTATTAAGCAAATAAAGATGAAGAAAAGAATATTAATCAACACGAAAGTATTAACAAAATAGCAGATGGATGGTGGTGTCTGAGTTTATGCTGTTTTTCACACTGGAAAGGGGTTTTGATTTTCATCTGACCATTTCTAGCATGAAACATAATTCAATAATGTGTAATAAAATGAAACAACCTTGTCCAAATTGATCAGCCCAAAAGATCAGAATGTGGCTGGGTCTGACAAAAATGAAGCTTTCACATCAGCTGTGAATGGAAGCCATGCTTTAAGTGGTCTGTTTGTTTGAACTGGGCAGGAATATTCCTTTAAATGGGTGTCGAAAATAGTTCTCACAGTTAAGATAGAGTTTAATAAAAGACACTTGAAGCATTGAGATTAATATTAAGATTTTTTAATTAGTGCCTTGGCTTTTTTTTCTTCTTACAACTAAGGTTTTTGTTCCCAAGCACCAAAGAGCACCTTCAATACAGAATCATTTCTATAACTGATACTTCCTGAGCTCTTTGGGCCTCTTCCTCTTCAATCAATATTTGTCTATTTGCCCTTTTCAGCGGAACCAGTTTGGTGGAAAAGGGATAATAGAGCAGATTTAAGCAACAGAACCAGTCCAAAACTAGCTCAGAACCAGCCCAGAACCAGTCCAGAACTAGCCCAGAACCAGTCCAGAACCAGTCCAGAACTAGCCCAGAACCAGTCCAAAACCAGTCCAAAACTAGCCCAGAACCAGTCCAGAATAAGCCCAGAATCAGCCCAGAACCAGTCCAGAACCACCAGCCCAGAACAAGTCCAAAACTAGCCCAGAGCCAGCCCAGAACCACCAGTCCAGAACCAGCCGAGAACCAGTCAAGAACCAGTCCAAAATTAGCCCAGAACCACTAGCCTAGAACCAGTCATGAACCAGTCCAAAACTAGCCCAGAACCAGCCCAGAACCACCAGTGCAGAACCAGTCCAGAATCAGCCCAGAACCAGTCCAGAACCACCAGTCTAGAACCAGCCCAGAACCACCAGTCCAGAACCAGTCCAGAATCAGCCCAGAACCAGGCTAAGTCTGTGGAAACAACAGAAAGAATATAAATGTCTATCTATCTACCAATAAATATCATGTATTCTTCACAAGCCCACTGCTAACACTGCTAACACTTCTAACAACGCACTTCCTCTCCGCCATTACATCTGCCAGTCTGTGCTCATCCATCTGTTGACCGGGGTTCTATAGAATCACTACAAATTCATTTAAAGGTTGGCAGGTGTGCTTGTAATTGCAATCATGGCTGTTTGTTAGCCACTATTCCCTTGCGTAGAAATCGTCTGTATTCTTGTCAGTCCTCAACCAGGTATAATCCAATCATCTATCAAATCGGACAAGAGCATTCTGCCTTTAATCAGTATTGTGTTTATCTGTCTGCCAGCTGAGATGATGAAGCTTATAGCGGACATGCTTTTTTTTAACTGCAAATGTCTTTATAGCTAAGAAAGTAGGAGTTGGTAAGTGAAGAGGTTGATGTATGTGTGGAAGTATGTGTTGACATGTGTTTGCATATTTGAGAAGGTGTCATGGATCTCTCCGGTGAATGTTTTGTTCTCTATCTCCGTCTTCCCAGAGCTATGTTGCTGGGCTGGCACTGCTCCAAATGGACGAGCTGCCAATACTAGCACACACTTATATACACACATATAGCATAGAGCATGCACAAGTAATTTGGAGACAGTATTACTAAATCTGGTAGAAGTTAAATTGACTTTGGGAACAGGCGTCTCCAAATGCTGCCAGTAAAAGTTTTTACATCAAAGTTTTAGGTTCAAATAAAAAGAATGCATGTTTGGAGCTCTAATATAGCAATGAATTACTAAAGTGGATGTATAAAGCAAAACATAAATAATAATAATAATAATAATAATAATAATAATAATAATAATAATACAATCATTCTTTCACCTTTCATATTGTTATTTTAAGATTGACTTGTGTTATATTGACCCACAAAGTAATTCCTATTGGTGATTGTAATTCAAATTATTTTACAAATTATACAAATTGTCACACACTTTACATTCAGGTAACTATTACTCTTAAGTGTGATCTTACACAACAAACGTAGTTGAAAACACATTGAATAAATATATATATATATATATATATATATATATATATATATATTTATTTATTATTT
>JAVQKC010176018.1:0-10534 GCA_036025475.1 Philypnodon macrostomus
TTACAGCCTCAAGTCTTTTGAATATGATGCCACAAGCTTGGCACACCTATCTTTGGGCAGTTTTGCCCATTCCTCTTTGCAGCGCCTCTCAAGCTCCATCAGGTTGGATGGGAAGCATCAGTTCACAGCCATTTTCAGATCTCTCTAGAGATGTTCAATCGGATTCAAGTCTGGCTCTGGCTGTAACTGTGTAAATGATTCTGCCTTGACACTTTAACTATTCCTCGTGAAGTCATTCCTAAAGATATTTCTACTATATAGCACATTCAAGTGAAATACTGTAGGTGCACACATAAGTGGACTCTGCATTGCATGAGTGATCTTGGCCTATGTTGATTGTGTAAACTGTTGCTGTAAGTCATAAACCTATGAATGTAAATTGTAGTGTTCAGATTTGGCTCTTACACTTAAGGGAGGAGGTGGAAACGACAATACCAGTTCCTCATTGCATAATTCTTTGTGTAGAGTTAACTTAATGGAGTGACTGGGTGAGACCAGCCTGCCGTGTTTGGTTAGTTTATGTTCTTTCTAAGTTTTTCACACAGGTACATATAAAGACAAGAACAGGATTGATTTTGGTACTTCTTGATGAATCATAATTAACATAATAACTCAAAAAGTCTTTGCCGGATCTTTTTAAACTTTTCTGGACAGTTACATCTCATGAAGACGCTGAACTTGATTGTTTTTTGATACTTCTACGATTAATGACAACTAATTAATTAACTAATTAATGCAATGAATCGCTTTAATTGAGTCATGAATTCTGCTGAACATAAACAAGATTTTGTGAATCTCGAGAATACCAAAATCAATCCAGTTCAGTGTCTTTATGGTATGTATCTGTGTATAAAATTTGAAACTGATCCGGCAATCTCAATCACTGAGTTTCGCCGATATAATAATATTATGTTTGCAAGTTGCAGCCAATATAGTTGTTTTATGAAGGGTGCACCATTGTCTACAAGTCACAAAATGTACGCCAGTATGCATTCATCATTGGAAAGCTTTCTGATAAATGAGTAGACATTGCAATGGTAAAAAAGGACTAAATGCATGTAAAAAAAGAAAGAATATAGCGTGATGCTAGAATCAGAATACTTGAGAAGTCAATCTTTACATTAATGTTGATTCATGTTGACGTGGTATTTAAATCAGAATCAAGGTATGGTCACTTTTAAATGTCTTTTTAAAATAATTGATGATTTGTGAGAATAAAGTGGAGAACAAACTAAAAATGTGGCAGTCATCCATTATACACACGATTTAAATCTACCACTGTACATAACTTTGACTTTTGCTCTAATTCCTGTTGAAAGATCTCATGTTAGCACAAAACAGTTAAAACAAAACGGTCCGAGCTGTGCTGCTACAAGTCTCTGAAAATGCAAACCGCACACAAAGTAAAGACATTTCTAAGCCTGTATTTGACATTTTTAAACCCACCAGTGTTGAAAGAATGCCCTGTCTGTGTTAGAGGCATTGCTTCCCAGTAGATTACCCATACTTCCATCTCTGTCATCCTGAGTATACAGAGCACATGTGTGTGCACATATGTGTGCTCTGTATACTGTTCTCAGGAGCGCTGCATTAGGCTGACTTTGAAGTGTTTGGAAAAGACCATTGTCAAAGCAGCACTACAAGAGAGCTCAGCTATCATCATGTTACTTGAATGTTTAGTTTGAGCATCATATTAAAACATGTCTAATGGTTTGAATTGAGGATCTGTCATGCCTACATTGAGTAATATTTATATATTATTAATATTATATTATATATTATTATTATATTAGTACACTGAGTCTCCTATTTTCCATTTTTATGTAATAATGGCATATCAAGGTTATCTTAAAGAGCTTTTTTGAGTCCATTATTCATACACACCACAATCATACATGATAGTGAACTACTTCTGTAGCCACAGCTGCCCTGAGGCACACTGACATAGACAGGGCCTCCTCCAGACCTACCAATCACACTTGCCTTCATGCATGGACAATGTGTCTTAGCTAAGGACACAATGGCAGTATGCACAGGTTGACTGTCTGTAGAGCCACTTTATGTAATAATTCTGCCATATGTAATTATCTCCCAAAATGTAATAAAATGTTCACTTCATTATATAATAAAAACACATTTTGTAATTACAGAATGCGGTTGGTGAACTTTCGCATTTTGTAACAACTTTCTGTGTGCTCAAATTTTTGCATATTGTGTTGGGTGATTTTTTTTATTACAAAATGCAGCAGTTTATTACAAAATGAAGTAAAAATGTTATTACATTTTAGCAGATTATTACATACTGAGAAATTATTACATAATGTGGACCCTGGCGGTTGTGCTGACTCTTTGGTCTCATGTTAAAATAAACTCATGTTTTCATTATGTCACATGTGTTGTTGTCATGACACATTGGTCACTATTCCTGTCCCTGCAGCAGGCTGGCGACAGTGGGCTGCCGCTTCTGTCCAAGCCTCTTTGTTTTGGGCTGCACTTCCTCAAATCCCACTGTGTTTCCTGTAATCTCAGTATGTTTCCCATAATCCCAGTGTGTGAATCTAGTCCGGTGTTAATCCCTGACTTTAGGACCTCATCCCTGCCACAAAGACCTGTGGCTTAAACAGGAGCCAGTGGACCAACCGCACGAGGGGTGGCTGTGACCTCTGATTGTGCAAAGTTCATTTGAACATGTGCCACTGCTGTTGTTGCCGTGGCAGCCCGTGTTCGGCCTCCCGTCGTCGTGGTAACAGTTTGTAAACATTTCTCTGTCGTGTCCATCACTGTGTGAACAATGGACAGAATGACAGCACATAGTCTTTTCCTGTCACTGGTTTTGTTTGTGACTTCACCTGTTTGCATTTAGTTTGACCTTGAATTGTGAAGTTCAAATCCTATAACTACACTAAGATAAATTCATTGTTTGGGTTATAAAGAAGAAAAAGGCAAAAACTCCCAAATAAGTGAAACACCAATTGTGTTTTATTGAACATGGATGTCTTAGGGGACATTGTCATGTGATTATGCAGATTTTATATTAGATTTATCGGTTTATCACAGAACTGGGTCAGATATGCAATTTAAAGCATTTTTTTGACTATTATTATTGACTCCATACACTTGACTCCCTGAGTGCGTTCTATTTCCTTTGTCTGTACAGTACATCATGTCACTGTCTAGTATTCTTCTATTGTTTAATATATCTATGTGTACATTAGAATCCTGTTTCGCTCAGCAGCAGACACCCGAGCCTATTGTTTTTGCCCAGAGCGGTGTAAAATTTTATTCTGATAAAAATACTATCTCTTACGCAATAACCATCAAGTTTTTGACCCCTCCCACATTTTCTCGGATACTTCCTGTTTCTGCTTCTTGACAGAGGAGCAGATAGTGTTTCAGCTCAGAGAATAAACAATAGTGAGAAGTCCCTTGAGGGGGACACTCCTCTCACACCTTTACATCCCCAATGTGAACTAACTACACTCCCTACAGGAACTCAAGGCTATGGGACCTCTGCACTTGGGGGGGAACTGGACACATACATCATGAGTACAAAAAAAAAAAATATTTTTGCCAATCTCAAGCCAAAAAGACTAAAATCCACAATATTGAGTACAGAATTTAACATCGTGACCTACAAAGAATTGTATTTCGCAAATTAGCATTTTGTCAGAACTATGCCAGCTTTGGATTTTGTTCCTCACTTACTACACTTATTATTACCATTTCTTTAGCATTAGTACATAATCCAGTAACAAGGTCTTATAAGCCACTGTCGTCATTGTGCCAGTCACAAGCCTGGATAACTTGAGTGGATTTACAGCAGAAGCACATCAGGCATAAACTTATCCCAAACCAAGATGCGATAGTGATCGGTCAAATAAAAAAACTAAATTATAAAAATGTTGTCCTCTTCTAGAAACAGAGTGAATCGGAGTATCCCATACACAAAATAATGTGGAATGAAGTGGTAAGGAAGAAAAGGCAGCTCCAATTAACTAAATGATTCTAATTTGTCCTTAAGATGCAACAGTATCGCCCTGCGAGAGCTGTCTGCACTGTGAAGGGAAAGTCCAAAAGATTTGGTCCAATCACATCTCAGCCAGTTGCCGAGCCTCCTGGGTCCACATACCTCTTTGTAAACAGCCTCGAAGTTGCTTCATGTTGAATAATATCAGTGTTACCCAATCTGTGAGGCGCATGGCTGTTGAGCAATCTCCTACTCAAGACCTCCCTACCACAGCCAACCCTCCACCATAGATATGAATGGTAGCTTTTGGTATGCGCCCCAATGCTAGATTTATAGCATTTAATCAGCATTAGTCACATCAGTATTTTGTTGATGGAAGATGGATAATTTCAATAGTAAGTTATTGACTAAAGGCCCCCGTGTTCCAGGCAGAGAGATGACTGAAGCTTCAGGCTAAAGAAAACATTATGGTAATAGAGTATCAGTTTGTTCTCTGTAACCTAATTATCATTCAAAATGAACCTACCTAGGTTTTCCATTCATTTTTTTAATCTTTGAAAATAGTTAAAATAGTGTCAAATGTAGCTTCTTCAACACGTGAGGCTAAACAGAGAGGCGCTTGAAAAGACTGCCCAGGTTAAAAGGTTCCAGAAATAACTAGTGTTCCATTTGTTCAAACCACAGCGTGTTGATACATGTTTTTTTAAGTATTACACTAGAATGCGTAATTGGAATAATCAATGTTATTTTATTAGCTCTGTAGTAGCTCTAGTAGTAAGTAAAAACAAAAAGTAAAAAGTAAAAAAAAGCCCTCATGTCCCACGCGCAGAGCGATGACTGAAGCTGGAGGCTAAAGAAAACAAACTTGAGGTCTGCTGCTGACGTCAGACCATCACTCACTGTTACTACAGGACCTGGCCAAACGAGCTGGAGGGGTTACTGCTGCTGTGTCTGGTAGTCTTTTCAGAAATGTACCTAATATGTGAAAAGTATTAATCAGTTTGTGAACATAAATGTATCACAGGGATAGGCGATATGGTAAAAATATGATATATACATTTTTCTCACGATTTTTCTTTACTTTGCATTTTTTTGGGATTACTGCCTGATAAAAACTTTTTAATTTACACATTTAGTGCTCATCTTCATCATAACACATAATAATATTTATAACACTGTCATTGTTACAGTAAAAATGACGGTGAAGATCAGAGCATAAATTAATGCACTGTATTACGATTCATGTCCTTAACAGATTAGCAGATCGTCATAACTTCGATTTTTTTATTGCCATATCGCCCACCCCGAACGTCTCACAAGGTTGGTCTCCACTAAAACCATTTCATTCTGTATTTGTGTCCTTTGGCAAGACACTTCACCAACCTTGCCTGAATGTATTAATGACTGCTTGACTGGGATTTGGGTGGGTCAGAGGGTGTTGGAACACTATGGATGCCACACCTCCATCAGTTTGCCTTAGGACAGCTGTGGATAGCTTCCCGCCGCCTGTGTGTGAATGTGTTAAATACAAGCCTGCTCCCATTGCTTGGTGACACTGAATCAAATTGACTAAAATACTGAAATGGACTATTGCAGATACAGTTATGGTTGCTTACTTTTTGAATTTCATAATGGAAGACAGCTTATGTTTAGTATAAACTTAACCAAATGGATCCAAATGTAAGTCTAGTTGATGGTGTGAGGTTTTACCATTGTTAGAGCATAAAAATATGTATGTATGTATGTATGGCAAATTGATTGAACTTGTAAAATGAATAATACATATAAATGCGCATCCTTAATAAAACAGAACAGCTGCTGATCAAATTGCGTCAAAAACAAAATAATTACGGATTAAATAATTTATTCCTAGAAGTGAGCCGCTCCTCAAGCATGTAGCACAGTAGCCCAAACACACAGGAGACTGTTACTCAGCTCTGATGAATCTGACTGTGTTCATTGGAATCCAGGCAGCACCGCTCTGGACTGATACCATCTCACACTCCTCTGATCGAGCTCCATCCACCGGCCGCCAAACCACACCCAGCACTACCTTAACAAAACAAACATATCCTTTCGGGCCATACATTTTAGCACACGCATCCCATCCATAACAAAACTGGCACAGTTGCAAATTGGTTAGCATCACCACGCAGCAAGGAAGTTTGATTTCTAGATTGGGGAGGTGTGGCCTTTCTGTGTGGAGTTGGCATGTTCTCTCTGTGTCTTGGTGAGTTAGGTGAGTCTCCATCAACCTAAAGCAAGCACAACAGGCTAGGTACCAAGATCCTGGCTCAAGATCTTGAAATGGGGCAGCTTTGAAAGATGGGTTAAATGCAGAAGACAAATATTCCTACAGGGACAATAAAGCACGCTTTTCAGGGCGTACACTCGCTCATACAGTCTCCTTAACAAAACAAGCACGTCCTTTCGGTCCATACATTCTCACACACGTTTCATGCGTGTTTGTTTGCTTAGCGCAGAACAGTTCAAGGTACTTGGGAACGATGTGGTTAGTACTTGTCTCATCGCTGTTCATTTTTCGACATGCCCCTGAGTTAGCAGCAGCACTGATGGACAAGACGAAAAATCGTGTGGCGAGATCTGACACAATGTCTGCCAACAGGATTTTTTGGATTAATTTAAGGAAGTGCTGCCAAAAGCCCTAAGTTACTAAAAAAACTGATGTAATCTTTCTGTCTTTCATGCCAAGACATTGCTTTTAAATGAGTTAAGAACTACTGAGAGGTATCTAAAAAAAATTTAAATTAAATTGATACATCATTTAGCTGCGGTAGTAAATAAAGTAAAAATATAATTATTTTACAGGTACATAAACTTTCTCTGTGGGATCAACTGTAGCCAGCTCTGGAATATGGATCATATGATAAAAAGTATTGACATGTACCATGTGCTGCAAACCTTATTTACCTATAGGTACAAATAAAGAAACCTGAACCTGAATGTTTAAACACCAAATGTGATTTTGGCACCAGTTAATGAGCCAAAGATTAACCATCAGAATCAACCATCTGTCAGAAGAAATCGATGGAAGTCAATGGTAGGCGATCACATTCTGTTATTGCAAACATTAAAGCTGCAGAAAAAGCCTTTTTTTTTTACGGATCCTAAATTATCCTACTGTTGGTCACTGCTTTACTTTGTTAGTCCACATCCAAAGTGTAGATCTAAATGTCTCTCTATTTTCAAATGTAGTTAAGTGGTAAAAAGACTTCTGCACATTGCTGTCCATGAAGTCATTACGTCTCACTTTTCTTTCATGTTCAAGTTGTTTAATGTACAACCACTATTCACACCATCATCTGCCATCATCACCTGCATATCATAACACACACAGGGAGAAGGTAAAGGTAGTACCAGCAGGATTACTGTAGACCTCTGCCCCCCTTAGACTCCACTGTTAGGCTGTACATGTAGATCTCAAAGATGTTGTTCACTAAAGGTGTGACAGTAACTTAACAAAGTGAACCAGCATATGGTTAAATGGTGATCTAATAAAAAGTTAGGTGTAAAATATGTGGGATGTAATGGATTAACAGTTTGTGTGTGTCAAAAGATTCCCCATGAAGTAGGATTGTATGAAGGTTTGTCTTTTAGTTTTTCCTGAGAGCTGCTCAGGCCACATTGTGATGTTGTGTGTATGGTGTCGATACATGTTTTCTAATATATTTATTATTTGATTTAATTGAAGCAGCTGATGTCTCAGGTATCTTAGTGCTTTCCGTAGCAGTGCTCTGAAGAAGTGTGAAACTTTGGAAGCATAACCTTGCTTGTTTGTTGACTCTACAGACAATTTCTTTCAGCTCTACATTTATATTTTGTGTTTTAAAGATTCTAACGTTGTTAGACAGACAGAAGAGACTATTCCAGCAGTGTCCGAACTTTTTTCACCGAGGGCCACATTGTCAAAAAATGAATACCGAGGAGGGCCACTCACTGAGGTGACCGATCTCGCATCACCAAAAGTCCTCTTCAGTTGTTTGTTTTCTGGACACATGTTCAGCAGGTTTTTAACTTACTGTCCCTCTATATTATAACTACATAGAAAAGTGGAACTATATCTTGTTACAAAAATATTTTATGGTTTATGTAGAGTCACATGCAGTAAAAAGACAATTTGGGCCAATTGAGAGGTAAGCCTGTGGGCCACAAAAAATTGCTCTGTGGGCTGCATTTGGGCTTCGGGCCATAGTTCTAGGGGTGGGCCATATGGTAAAATATAATATAATGAGTTTATTAAGATCAATATCACAATTTTGATTTTAGTTAACATTGTATTTTTTGTCTCGCACTGCTTCATTAAACCTTTTAAACTACAAATTCAGTATATATCCAATTGAATGTTCATCACAATACTTCATACATTAACTGCAACAGCAACTTTATTTATAGAGTACTTATAGAGTACACAACATCAGTTGACCAGTGCTGTACAAAATCAAAACATAAAATCAAAGGAATAAAAGCACTGCAAGGTACACAACTTTATAAAACTAGTAAAATCATAATAAATACAGTCAGATATATTAAGTCAGATGGTGTTAAAAGTCAATGAGAACAGGTGGGTTTTAAGACGTGATTTAAAAACAGGTACAGAGGATTGTTTATTGTGCAAAGGAAGCTCATTCCAAAGTATTGGGACTGCACCTGAACCTGCGATCCTGAGTGACCGTGGAGGAGTGTAGGGCAGTAACAGTGGGTCAACACCATATTGTATTAATATAAACACTGGCATTGTTTCAGTAAAAATGCACTGTATCACGATTCAACAATCATCCCAGCATGGAAGATTGTCATAACTTCATATCACGATTAAAACATTTTACCGCCATATCGCACACCTTGGACACCCCTGTTCTATTGGGTCAAAGGTTCAAATTACTGAAGTCAGTTTATTCAAAATTTGCCCTTAAGCAGAAGCCGATCTGTAACTGTCTAAACTGTGACTCACTCCTTTGATTGATTTAGCTGTTGCTGCTGGCTTTCACTTTACTGTTTGAAGTCTAAACCTTTGTTTGTCAGTTCAGTTTGTGGTTTTTGTTTTTCTGTAGCGACAACCACCTGAAGTGTACAGTTGATTGGGCATTTTTTATTAACACATAATTATGAATGTAAAATTAGTTAAAAAATTGAATAGGGCTGCATGGTATGTGATAAATTAAGATATTCAATGTTGATTGATGATATGTTTGCAATATTTTGATGCAAGTTGAACTACACAGAAATAGTTCCTATATTTACTAGTTAAAATTAAAAAGACTAAATCAAGGCCCAAGAAGGACTTATGCTAAAAGATCCAGTTGTCCTCAGAGCTCAGAAGTCTGAGCTCAGAGTGACAGAATCTCCGAGTTGAACCGTTCTAGTCGCTAACTCGGAAATAAACAAATCAATATCGTTAACGATTTCATTTAGCAGTTAGCAGGACTAGCACAAGAGTGCATTTTGGAACTGTAGATGATCAAATACACCACAGCGGCAGGCTATAGATACCTCGTTGACAGTAGAGGATGACCCATAGAAAAATATAAGTTTTATAAATGTTGCCCTAGTTATATTTTTTTATTTGTTAGATTTTACATCTCGAGGTTGTCAGAGTTGCTCCGAGTTTTGGAGTTGGAATGTCAACATCTAGGGCCACTCCAGTTGATTTTCGAAAATTCGAAATTCCGATTTCCGTGTACAACTGGAACACTCAATAAAATAAGGAAATCATGGCTAAAGTCTGACTTGGAAAAAATCTCTGTCTATCTAAATCTATAGACCAAGGTGTTATTGTGATATATTTAGATTTTGCACTATTTTGTGCAGCCCTACTATGTAACCACAAAAACCTGACCACAGTTGAAATTAACCTATTTATTGCTCTGTCCACAGGTACGCTATCATGTGTGGGATCATGGCTGAATATGACACAATACAGAACAAAATAAAGAACGGATATATTTTTAAGGTATGGTTATACAGTAGGTTGTCCACTAACAGGTTTGGTGGTTCAATCCCTAATGCATGCTGCCATTGTTTCTATGAGCAAGACGTTGAAAAACATTATTATAGTGGTATCTCGTCAGTCCGCCACAAGGCATCAGTGGCTTTAGACATGAAATTTCGGCCTATGTTTTTAGACTAGGGTTAAATCCCACCCTTTCAAACCACTTGTGCCATCATTTTTGTTGCATAATCCAGAGCATGGAACATCAGCACGTTGCGGTTTTATCTTCTGTCAGCACCCTCCCCTCAAACACACACACTCAAACACATACACTCAAACACACACACACTCAAACACACACTCAAACACACACACTCAAACACACACACACTCAAACACACACACTCAAACACATACACTCAAACACACACACACTCAAACACACACTCAAACACACACACAACCACACACACACTCAAACACACACACACTCAAACACACACACACACACTCAAACACACACACACACTCAAACACACACACTCAAACACACTCACTCAAACACACACACTCAAACACACACACTCAAACACACACACTCAAACGCACACACTCAA
>JAVQKC010176072.1:0-17902 GCA_036025475.1 Philypnodon macrostomus
CCCCATCCAACACACACTCACATTGTGTTCCCCTGCCGCCGCCCTCCACTCCCTATGTGCTGTGCAATATAAGCGATAAAAAGATCAATGCACTGATTCATTTCAGTGAGTTGGTGAATGAGTTGTTGTTTCAGTGAGTCTGTGTTGGTGTTTTTTGACATTTCTATTAGCTGCAGAAGTTTAAAACCACTGCACAAGCAGTGCAGAGTTCACTCATTTCTTGGTTCAAACTCTCTTGCATAGTAAATTTTTTCTTAAAGTTCTATCTAAGAACGTTTATAAGAAAACATTCATGCATAAGGCCCAATGAACTTCTTTTCCCCAGCCTGCGCTGTCTTACTTTGAGGTGGTCGTAGTAGCAGTCATACAAATCTTCAATGTCAATGTCCAGGAAGCGTATCTCCACGATGCTGTCTCCGTCCACAGTGATGGTCCACTGATAGTGAGCGTTCATGGGGTAGGTCCTGGGGTACAGGGGGGAGGCGATCTGACCCGACTCTCCAGTGACATCATTACCATACACTAGAACACACACAATTCAGCTGTTAGCTTTGAATTAAAAAAATATATATATTGTTTAATTTTTAAGCAGCGGAAGCCCAATATATTTTTGTATGAGTGATAAAGGGCTAAATTACTACATAAACCATGCATCTTGGGGGCCACAACAAGGCCTTGGCCATCTCCTGTCCGACCCTGTATACCTTACCCTTGCTACATGTTGACTAAAATTAACTGATGAGTTTATAAATATTTTATTGGACTCTGCTGCTAGAGTAAAAAAAAAAAAAATGAAGGCGATCAAATGTAATAAATCTCTTTCTCTTACAGTGAGTGAAGCTGACTCTGAACCCTGCTCCACTGATGGAGCCATCAGACACAAACTTGACCCAGAGGATGTGTCCGATGACAGAGGTGTAGTTGGAGGGCAGGGTGTTTCCACAGAAGCGGCCCACCAGTGATCCTGTTCCGTTCCCTTCTCGGATCTCCAGGAAGTCACTGTTACAGTCTGCACTGCCCTGAAGGTGGAACATACTGCACAGAGACACAGAACATATTCAGTTAGCCGTGTCTTGAAAAACGCAGTGCTGATACTACTATTGTACCACACTAATCACAGAAAGTTAGGGATATTTGAATTTCAGGTAAAAGTACAGAATGTTCCTAAAATGCAAATATCCTTTAAATGATCTTCTGAGGTTCTACTTAAATACCCTATTTTCATGATAAGCTGTAATGTCATTGTGTCATGTTCCATTAGGGTCTATTGCGGTTCTGCTAGCACTTTCTGCTCCATCACAAAGTATTTGTTGCTTGTGTGTTCTCAAGACCTAGTGTATCCCAGACTGCAGGTGCATCTCACCACCTACAGCTAACCATATTTCCTGCATCAACTTTTTATCTTATCTCTCCAACTCTGGGACGGTATGGACATGCATACCAATACAATTGTTGGTTCTCAACAGCTGGTAAGTCAATAATTTTCATTAATTATTCGCAAATCTCAGCTGGTGAAGGCCTAATTCCCTCTTTCTCCATTCATGGTTAATTTTAATTGTGCAGCCGCATTCGGCGTGTCAATTTGGAGTTTATATTGTCTGGGGGGGAACCATCTCAGAGAGGGGCCATCTGAGAAAGCTTGCACTAACTGCATCATGTCACAGTCAGTACAGGTCGTCCACTTGCCTTGAGGAACATTGTCTGTCCTGAGAAAGGGAAGCAGGGCTCTGAAGTAATGTCCGATAGGATTGGTGGACCATCTCACGGGGGTGACACAGCTGCCTTGGCTATTCGTATAGCTCTAAAGCAGTGGTCCTTAACCTGGGTTTGATCAAACCCCAGGGGTTCGGCGGAGGTCAAGACACACAGGCTGTATCCCAATTCAGGTTGTGCACCCTTAAGGGTGCATTTTAAGGGTGGTTTTCAAGGCGTGTACGTCACAATGGCGTGACTAAGGTCTCTCAATTCACCAACACGATTGAGGGCACTCAAATTGCACCCTTAAAACCCCCATAATTTGACCAAATTTTAAGCGTGCTTCTATGCGATGGAATTCAGAAATGCGTTCCAAAACATTGACGGCAGCAGCCAGCAAATACACTCCAATATTAAAGTAAGGTTAGTGTTATTTTAAATATGTAATTATATTGTCAAAGTGCTAGACATATAAATACCACAACAATAACACTGCAGTATTACTGTTGAAGTACAACAGCACAATTTCCATTTTCTTTTTTAACAAAACAATATAATCCATTTGTAACCTACAGGTCTGAACAGTTCTGCGTCCAGCTGGATAAAGCTAGAACCCAGTTTCATTAAACATTAGTTAAATTAATTAAATTAATTAATAATTGTTCAATGAATGGTCACGGACTGGATTCGATCATGTGGTGTAAAAGTTTCAGTTTCAATAGTCGTTGCGCTTTCCGCTG
Organism: Philypnodon macrostomus; assembly: GCA_036025475.1. NCBI lineage: Eukaryota > Metazoa > Chordata > Actinopteri > Gobiiformes > Eleotridae > Philypnodon > Philypnodon macrostomus. The sequence goes on from JAVQKC010176072.1 coordinate 2,436, forward strand.
AGCCACTGGAGAGAATCACTCGTACAGCGACTTTCATCTCTCTTCACGGTCAAATCTGATCCAGCTGATCCAGTCAACACGTCGGAGTAAATTTCTAAACAAACGTTATTTGAATAAACAAACCATACATTGGGAATTTAAATGGTTACTTTATCGCCTGGAAAAATATAACAACTTAATAAAGTGACTTATTAAGGGTTTCTAGATAGTTTGAGTAACAGGGTGGGGGTGTGCCGGCTGGTGGCGGAACAAGGAAGTCCTCCATAGGGTGGGCATGGTTAATTTTGTGCACCAGTAAAACATACCTATGTTTTGAATTAAAAAAAAAAATCATACTTTATTTTTCCAATTAAGAAGGGTTCGGTGAATGCGCATATGAAACTGGTGGGGTTCAGTACCTCCAACAAGGTTAAGAACCACTGCTCTAAAGGATGCGTACTTTTACCCTGACATTGGAGGTTTCTAGATGGTCAAAAATGTTGAGTTAGCTTATCCAAGTTGACTTACATAAATGAGAGCTGGAGATGATTGCCTGGAGAGCTCCTGATGGTCCACACACACTCCACGTTGGGAGGGTAGGGGTCGGGGTAGTTGGGACTGTTGAAGGCTCCGGTCTCCATCACCATGTCTCCTCCACAACCTGACCACAACACACAACACTTTAGGAATCAGTGCAAACATGACTAATGGAGAATACATGAGCGACTTGACATGTCTCACTGGAAGTAGAGGCAGAGTAGGTGGCTCTGAAGCCCTTCCTGGACACAGACTGGTCAGTCAGGAAGTTCACCACCAGAGCATTACTGAAGGAGGTGACCGGGTGGGGGACCTCAGTGCCACAATAACGACCTGAAAAGTGTGAAAACTGTATTTAAAACGTTAAGAGGTTTGGTCAAGCAGCCCCCTTCAGTTACTGTCCTACAAGTAATAATTTCTTTAAAATTTCAACTGAAATTGTTGTATATTGAAACACCCCCATATGTTGGCCACAACTGCTATGGCACCAACAGGGCACCTTAATCAGACATTGTGTGATTTCTAAGGGTTTTTATTGAACAAACAATGTCCAAACAATGACAAACATGGGAAGGGGCTATTTGACCTTTTTGTGGTTGTGAGGATGTTTTTTGCCAAATTTAGTCAATTTCTCGAAAACTACATTCTTCTTTCAGTCTATAGGTGGCGCTATAGAGGTGTGTTCAGGGCCAGGGGGTAATTAGATGTGTCAGTTTTGAACCTAATTGGGCAAAGTATGTGCAAGTTAGAGGCTGTCAAATATACCTGACCTGACCCAGTTTCAATCCAAAATGGCAGACTTCCTGTTTGTTGTAGGGTGGGGCCATAATGTTTTATTTTGGGTACAATGTGGAGAGTCACTGTACCAAGTTTCATTGCTCTCTGCCAAAGTAAATGTGTCCAGAGTCCCACAGGGGTCATAAACATGGGGGCGCTATTGAGGCATTCTTTATTTGACCTCTGTAATTTCACCATGTACATTAAATATACACTAGCCAAAGATCACTGTGTTTATGTTCAGCAGGATTAATGGCTCAATTAATGTGCTTCAGGGCTTTAATTAGTTAATTAATTATTATTATTATTATTATTAATCGTAGAAGTACCAAACTCAATCCAGTTCAGCATCTTCATGATACGTAACTGTCTAGAAAAGTTGAAAAAAATCTCTTGCGTTCACAGTTTAGGTCATTAGAGGCCCCCCAAACCATGACAAACATGGGAAGGGTCTATTTGACGGTATCTTTATGAAATGGACCTGTGTGCAAAAGTTGAAACTGAATTTATTTTTGAGTTATCGCGTTCACACATAGGATCTGCGGACCAACATGATTCCATAATATTGTCATGCACTCCCCTCCCTCAGCCTCTTATCTTCTTCTCATTTCTTTCCAAAACCCTCCCACTGTCTTGCAGTGTGATATCAGTATTAGTAAAGTGATATACCAAACCATAAAGATGACATACCAACTGAAGGAGCCTGGTAGTTGTCTCCATCCCTGATCACCAACGCGTCATGAGAACAGTTTAAGTGTGACTCTAACTCAAAGTCCGTAAAAGACAGGGTCACATGATTAACTGAGGAGAAGAAGGAATATTAGACCTATGTCATCAGTGTGTTCTATGTACAGACAGCTGACTACTTACAGGGCTCTAGAGCTTTGATGATCCAGCTGCAGTTCAGGTTTGGACTGTATGGAGCTGGGTATCGCGGTGACGCTATAGCCCCGCCCACATCATCTGTCATAATGGAGGCTCCACAGGCTAAAAGGTAGGCACATTATTACATATATTCAAAACATTACATAATGGATTTGTAAGTCCCTTCATAGGGGTTTATCATCCAAAATATCTACCATGACCCAAGGACAACCTCAACATAAATTATACTAGCCCCAGCTCTACTTTGAACTTGTATTGGCTTGTAGCTATTTCTCAAAGATCTAATACTCTAACTTGGTACTTCTAACCAAGATCCTGGCTCAAGATATGGAGATTGGTCTCCTGACAGGTTGCCCAAGCAGCATTGAGGGAAGGGTTATAAACAGAGAATAAATGTTCTTACAAGGACAATAAAGTGTACCATAACCTACCAAACCTGTCCTGTTGGCACACACTTTTCCATGGATCTGATATCTGGTTGCTCTATTTATGAGAGTTTGGACGAGACCTACCCTCAGAGAAGTAGGCCCTGAAGCCTCTGTGGTTGAGGCTGGAGTCGGACCTGAAGCGGACATAGATGGTGTTCTGGGTGGAAGTGATGGCTGGAGGAAGGGTGCTACCACACACATGAGCCAGGAGGGGGAAGGAGGAACTGGGGCCATCATATATCTGGACAACACACCAACAACATGCATGAATAGTGTCTTCCATAAATTCAGAAGATTACAGTGGCCCACCAAAAACATTCTTGAAAAAAATGTTATCTAAAAAAGTCATATGAAAAGTACTCACCCCAAAACAATCATTTTGTTACAGTAATTTTATGTTGACACAAATGCGACATAAAGAAGTTCTGAGGGCCATGGTTTAGCTCAGTAGCATACGGCCCATATTTAGAGCTTACATAGCTCGCCCCAGCATTGTGAATTTGATTCCAGGGTCATGACAGTTGATTGTCAATAAAGCCATAAAAGAAAAGAAAAAAAAGAAAAGTAGTCTGAGAAAAATGTTTTACTTTAAGACCTACTGTGGGCTTTATAATAAATATAGAATGAGCAAAATCACATGCTTCCACAGGACATGAGCATGCTGATTGGTCAATACATTATCTATCCTGAAGTAGAATGCATCAGGAATAGAGCTAATGTTTTATTTCAAAATTCACAGCTTATTCACAACTATTTTTATTTTTAGTTACTGTAATAGAAGCCAACTACAGTCTACTGCTTGTTATTCTTATACTTCCTGGTTTGTGAGAGACCGTGACAGAGGCGGGAAGGAAAGGGGAGCGCCTCATTCAAATTAGCACAGTTTCACACAATCAGCTAGAGCAGCTTTAAGCCAATAGAATACAAATGATTGATTTGCCAAATAAATACAAATATATTCATATTTGCTAACATTGTGTGCCTTGATACATATTGACTCACTGCCACATAATCCCAGGAGCAGTTGCTGTGAACTTCAATGTCCAGATCAGAGAAGTTAAAAAGCACCCGATGGTTAGGGTCCACACTGATGACCCAGGAACAGTCCACATTGTTGGGGTAACTGCTTGGGTACGAGGGTGAATGAATCTCCCCTGATGGAGCTGTAACTGGGCCTCCACATCCTGAAACAGACAATCTTTGTTCAATATCTCTGAAACTAAAATTTTTAAAAAGCTTTGTCGACCCTGATCTATGATGTGATATTTTACTTTAGTCCCTCCCCTGGCCTCTACAGACTACAGACAACCTACTTTACATTATAAAACACGATATCAACTTTTTTTCCCCTTATTTTAGGTTACATTCACATACTGGTCAATATTCCTGGAAGAAAATGTAATCAAAATGAAACCAAACCTTTAACTTCAAAGGAGTCCACAGTAAATCATCTGCCTCTATCTTATCCCATCCTCTGCACCCTCTTCCCTCACACCAACTTCATGTTTTCTTTCACTACATCCATCAATAAACCCACCTCCCTGGACCTCGGCCCAGCTGGCGTTGAAGCCCCTTCCGCTGATGTAAATGTCTGACTTGAAGTGGACGGTGACAGTGTTGCCGGTGCTGGAGATCTGCATGGGGCTGGTGGTGGTGCTGCACAGTTTGGCCAGCTGAGGAGCCTGGAGGTCTGGACCACCATACACCTGAGAGAAAAGATCAGGGCATTGACATTAGCACTAGCCAACTAGCCAAATGCAGGTAGATTTTAATAGTGGCTAGTAACACATTCACTCTCACTAGTGACTTTGTCCAGTTGGATTTTACTGTCAAGCTATATGCCTAAAAATGTTGAAACAATTTATATGACCTCATAATAACTAAAGGGAAATATGACTGACCAATCAAAACATAAAAACACACTGACCACCAACTTTTAGAGCATTATGGTCAGGTTTACCAGCTACTCTTGCCAGTGAGCAAACAAGTTCAGGTCAAGCCCTGCTCTCTTCTATTCTAGTATTCGTTATTTTATTGACTGGCAGTATATGGGGGGATATAGTGAGTTTTGTATTTGTAGGCTATTTATGTTTTCACAGTAAAGAAGACACATTATGCATATGTCAGTGGGCTATTTTATGCTATTATTCCTGTGCTGGGAGTTTTTAACTCAATTTTTAACTAATAAGCATCCACAAGTAGCAGAAATGCAGGAAGGGATAGGCGAAAGTGACGCTGTTGAGACGCAGGCCAGGGTTACCAACTCTCGTGGAATTGGGCATTTTATGCCTTAGAGCAGGTGAAAGAAACTGTTCGTGGGTTGAGCTTTGGCAGAGCTGTGTAGTTTTGCATGTATAATGTATAACTGAAACTTCTAAATCAAACTGAAGCCAGGCCAAATCAGCACACATCCCCACCACAGCACTGCCTCAGCTGACTACTGCATATATGCATGTGTGTGAGTGAAACACACATGCGCAGAGGGTATCAGAGTGGGTATGCACATCTTTTAGTCTATATTTTATTTTATTTATCTTTGCCTTCAAAAAATAAAATGAATTAATAAATGGCAGTGTTTGAATCTGAGAGAGTAGAATATTTCTGGTTAGTCTGAGCTGCTCAAGGTTGGAGTCACACCTCCATGATTTGTTTTAGCCTATAGTAGAAAAAAACCTTTTTGTAAATGTAGCTTCAACTACATCAAACATTTTTGGTGTCACCAATGTGTTTATAGAATATAGCTTAATGTTAATGTAATTGGAACAGTTGAGCTCTGGTGTGGACGTTGCAGTAGATACCTCCAGGACATCGTAGTTACAGTTCTGGTGGAACTCCACATCAAACTCATGGATGGTGATGGTGATGCTGCTGCCTGCTGCTGTAGTGATGTACCACACACACTCGCGATTGTCTGGGTACTTGTTTGGGTAACCTGGGCTGTTAAAGGAGCCCGTTGGTCCATGCAGTTCACCACCACAACCTGTATACAAATACACTGTAAACTCAGATGTTGAGACATGTATTTTAGTTTTGTCAAAGATGGGGCCATTACTATTTGCTATTTTCACTATATGTATTTTTTAAACTATCTAAATGGTCAACTTAAGCAATAGTAACATATATATAGGCCTACTATGTTTTTATAAAGCAGAGCAACCTAAACCAGTGGTGTGAATGACGAGCAAGCTTGGGGCACAGCGGGGCTGGACCAGGTGAAATAGGAACGGTGTTTATCCCCGTTCGCTCCAATTTACATTTGATCAGAAGCCTGTTAGCATGTGAGAGAATTGAAGAAAGGGTATTATTTTTTACATTATAATATACATTTTTAATATAAAAAAAAAACCTTCAATAAACTAGGTCTATGCTGTCGTACCCAACAGCAAGCAGTATATCAGCGTTTTTTTTTATATTGTTAACAAGCAATTTGGCCCCCCCAAACAAAGATAAACCTAGTCTATTTGGCTTTTTTGATCTTTGTGAAGAATGTTTTTGCCAAATTTAATACATTTCCCTAAAATTATATTTTTCATTCAGTCTATGGGGGCATTATAGCGGTAACTGGCATCATATTGGTCAGATGTGTTCAGGGCCAGGGGGTAATTAGGTGTTTCAGGTTTCAGCCTAATTGGGCAAAGTATGTGCAAGATAGAGGCTCAACTATACCTGACTTCCCAATTTCAATCCAAAATGGTCAACTTCTTGTTTGTTGCAGGGTGGGGCCATAATAATATTTTGTGTTGAGTATAGTGTGGAGAATCACTGTTCCAAGTTTCATTGCTCTTTGCCAAAATAAGTGTTTCCAGAGTCCCATAGGGCTCAAAAACATGCATATGTATTTAAATATACACAAGCCCAGATCACTGTGCCAAAATTCAAGCAATTTTGTTTGTTCAGCAGGATTAATGGCTCAATTAAAGTGCTTCAGGGCATTAATTAATTGTCATTAAACATAGAAGTACAAAACTCAACCCAGATCAGTGTCTTCACCTGTGTGCAAAAGTTAAACTGATCCGGGAATTTGTTTTTGAGTAATCTCGTTCACACATAGGATCTGAGGACGCGGACCAACGTGAATATAAATATGAAATAGGATGTACACTGTATGTGAAAAAACAGTCTGACCAATCTGGTTCCACATCATTTGATAGCCGGACATGGAGACAGAGCTGTCACTTCTGAAAACCACGGTGAGGGCGGAAGAGGAGGTGCTGCTGGATGGAGGAGGAGTGTTCCCACAGTATGTTCCTATCAGAGGGGCCAGAGGACTGGCACCATTGTAGAGCTGCAACAAGGACATTTTTTTAAATTACACACACAGAAAGTAAAATCAGGCTTTTTATGCATTTTTCAGTCTTGAATGAAGCAATGTACACATCCCTGTCCTAAAGCAGTATGGAGCATTCCCTAAAATAAGAAATTGTTTGATATCATGTATATATAAAATGTTGACTATCCAATTGTGAGCTGCTATACCACTGGTGTACCAGCCCTGTCTACTTTTTTTCAAATGTGGGGTCTGATACCTTGCTCATAGCAAATTATTTCTTGGTCATTTTGCGGACAGACCAATCACAAGTTGTTTACGAGAACTGTTTACGAGAGCTGTTTATGAGAGCCGTTTTACAAGAGCTGTTTACGAGAGCCATTTGCAACATGTGTTTTGTTGGGCATGTCAAATACAAACTTTGCTAATGCATTTTTTTATGAGAAGCTATGTGAGGCCATGTGTGTTTTTTTAGCGACATACTGTATCTAGCATTTCTGATTGGTTTATGATACATAGGAAAAATACGCCTCTGAAATGGAATGCAGTCAATGAGAGACCAGACTAACATCTTTGTAGAAAATAGGAAAAGAGTTAGTCACTACTGGCCAGGCTAGGTCAAAGTGGTATCCCACAAACTCCAGGCCAGGGGAGGGAAGTAAAATAGTGATTATAACAAATGCCCCACTTTACATCATAGAACAGGATAAGACTAGATTATTTCAGAAAACCTCTGGACTACTATAAAAACCCATGCTTCATGTGGACATAATGCTAATCTGCTAAATGGTAAATAAAAAGATCAGTAATTTGAAATGTTTTTACTGTCAATTAAATAGAATCTAATAAAGAAATAAAATATTTTTAAAAGACTGGAACTTCCCGTATATCTAAAGACAATTGGGTCTGCTACCATTAAGATAAACTCCTTATGATGGGCCCTACCTTCACATAGTCATAGTTGCATGAGCTGGAGCTGCCCTCAAGGCTGAAGGCAGTGAAGGAGTAGGAGATGTTGTTGCCGGGGCTGGCCACGATGGTCCAACTGCAGTCAGAGTACAAGGGGTACTTATTAGGGAAGTTCAAGGACTCTAGGACTCCTCTGAACTGCTGCTCAATACGGATACCACTGCAATCTGCAATGCAAAGAGGTACAGACGGACTTTAGAAGACTAGGACAGGAGTAAAATCATGTCTGATCAATTTCAAGTTAGAACAAATTACAGAAAAACAAAAGAATGTAAAAAAAAAGGAATATCTAGATCAGTGGTTATCAAACACTGGGTCGGGATACAAATGTGGGTCGCTATAGCTTTTAAAAAGGTTGCAAAAATACTAATTTGTCTGGATGTTTGTGTTGTTTTTTGGAGGGGAGGGGTGTTGTATGTGCAAGTTAGAGGATGTCAAACATACCGGACTTCCCAATTTCAATCCAAAATGGCCAACTTCCTGTGTGTTGTAGGGTGGGGCCATAATAATATTTTATATTGGGTACAATGTCGAGTCCCATAGGGGTCAAAAACATGTGGGCGCTATTGAGGCATTCTATATCTGACCTCTGCAATGGGTATATGTACATAAATATCACTGTGCCAAAATGTGTGATTTTGTTTATGTTCAGCAGAATTAATGTCTCAATTAAAGGGCTCCAGGGCATTAATTATTTAATGAATTTATTGTCATTAATTGATCGTATAAGCACCAAAATCAATCCAGTTCGGCGTCTTCAGGATATGTACCTGTGCGCAAAAGTTGAATCTTATTGCGTTCACACTGCGGACGCGGATTAACGTGATTCCATAATATCGTTGTTTTGCCGATATAATAATGAATTGTAATTTGGGTAACTTTGACTATTTTTGCCTAGATTATTTAATTGTTTCAAGATATTTTTAATATACTTTTTTTTTTCCAGTGGAATAAGAAATAGAAAAAAATATCTAATTTCACTGGCAGATACATTTATGTGAAATAAGAATAGCATATACAGTATATTATAAAATATGGAGATTAATGCCCAAAAGGAATGACAAAACAAGGCCTGTGCTGTCGTCCCCGACAGCAAGGTGTATATCAGCCAATACGTCTTCCACAATTGTCACCAACGTGCACCATAATCAGACATTGTGTGATTTCTAAGGGTTTTTATATTGTTAACAAGAAATTAAGAGGCCCCACCCATGACGGTTTGGGGCGGGGTCTATTTTACTTTTTGATTTGTCTGGATGGCTGTCAAATATACCTGACTATATAAGTTTCATTGCGCTCTGCCAAAGTAAGTGTGTCCCATAGGGGGCTCTATTGACACATTCTTTATTTGACCTCTGTAATTTGCCTATGTACATTAAATATACAGTAGCCTGGATCACTGTGCCAAAATTCATGTGATTTAGTTTAGAGTAGGCCTGGTTGTCGTTCATCGTAGAAGTACCAAACTCAATCCAGTTCAGATATGTACCTGTGTGCAAAAGTTGAATCTGATCCAGCAATTCATTTTTGAGTTATCACGGTCAAACGTAGGATCTGCGGACATGGACGCGGACCAACGTGATTCCATAATACCGTTATTTCGCCAATATAATGACAAAACTTTACTTTTACTTTAAAAGAAACTTTACCAGGACTAAACCAGAACTAGAGAGGACTGAACCATGGCTAATGCAGGACTAAACCAGGACTAAACAAGGTATTTAATTTTGTAAAATTTTCTAATCTTAATCCAATTCACCATCTTCATGATATGTAACTGTCCAGAAAATTGAAAAAGAATCGGCAAAGACTTTTTGAGTTATTACGTTCACAGTTTAGGTTTGTGACGAATGTTTTTGTCAAATTTTGTAAAATTCCCTAAAACTACATACTTCTTTCAGTGTATAGGGGGCACTATAGAGGTAACTGGCATCATATTGTTCAGGTGTGTTCAGGGCCGGGGGTAATTAGGTGTTTCAGGTTTGAGCCTAATCGGGCAAAGTATGTGCAAGTTAGAGGCTGTCAAATATACCTGACTCCCCAATTTCAATCCAATCAAATCAAATCAAAGTTTGTTGTAGGGTGGGATCGTAATAATATTTTATGTTGGGTACACTGTGGAGAATCACTGTACAAAGTTTCATTGTTCTCTGCCAAAGTAAGTGTGTCCAGAGTTCACAGTTTTGGCCCCTAATTAATTATGATTCCATAATATCATTGTTTCACAGACAGGAACTATGCTAAGTATAAACTGACAACTAAACCATGGCTGATGCAGGACTAAACCAGGCATTGTACCACAGTTTGAGAACCACTGTTATAAGCACAAAAGTGCATGTTGTGATTGATTGAGATGCAGTAATGTTGAGTACTGGTGGAGTATGAGGCAATGAATCCGCCGGCGCTGACGCTGTTGTCTGTGCGCAGTTTGACGTAGAGCTGGTGAGAGGAGGAGGGGATGGGGCTGGGGAGGTTAGTTCCACACAGTCGGGCCAGCTCTAAGGAACTGCTGCTGTTACCATCATACACCTGTAGGTACACATGGTGAAAGTGTGAAGAGATATCTGCTACAGAGGTCAGGATGTGCAGAGGTTCACATAATAAAGACAAAAGCATGACATTTTTAACAACTCTACAATGGGGTTTTACTGCAGTGTCAACTAGTCTATATTTGGCCACTTCAATCTAAATAATAATAATAATAATTATAATATAATAATATTTTTTTAAGTGTTTGAGTAATCTTGTTGATTATGATCCTCTCCCAGAGCTGAAAACGAATTCAACAAATCTCTCTAAGTAGTGCTACTGCCTGCTCCTGCACTGTCAACAAACGCACCCAGAGAAGCATTGTTGTTACGTTGCTAGCTTACTATCATTTAACAACATATCTGATTGGAGAAGATGTGTGTTTGGCTATGAGGGTGTCAAGGCTTTGTTTTTATATCACAGAAGAAGTAAAAAAAAAAAGTTAGTTAGTATTTTTGGAAACCCCCCAAAAACCGGCACAAATGACAAAAAGCATAATATAGGATAATAATTGTGTCTCCTTGATACAATCAGTGTAACTCATATATACCTACAAGTATTAAAAAAACCTGATGAGTAGAGTGGGCAAAATATGTACTCTTGTTCCTTCCAAATAGTTTTTGGGAGTATTTAGACAGACATTAACAGCAACATTTTCAAATAAAATGAATGAATAAATGAAATCATGCTGTTGCACTTGTGCAATGAGATCAGAGCTTCTTATTATGTAATATATACAGTTAGGTAAATTACAAAAATAGCAAAATAGCATTGCTCTAGTAGAAGTAAAAAGTATGGCCTTTTTTTCTTTTTATAATTGAAATACCTCTAACTTACTCTTCTAGTTATGATTACTGCTATAATTTTTACCTGACCAAAATGTGATTGCACTGATAGATGGTACAACTGTGAGTGTGGATGTACGTACAGCGAGGTAGTCGAAGGAGCAGGTGGTGGAGCTCTCCAGGTGGAAGTCTGAGAAGGAGAGGACCAGCAGACTGCCCTGGTTGGTCCTGATGTTCCAGTAACACTCAGCATTAGGATGGTAGGGCAGAGGGTAGTTTGGAGAGGAGAACCCCCCAGAGGCTGTGGCCAGGGTGCCTCCACAACCTGGACATAACACACCAATGAAAATGTATAGCTAGTGTATCAGGGTAAAGGGTTTGTTAAACTTATTTATGTTAAGATTTGTGGTGACTGATGAATGAAATTTGAGTTATTGCAGATTTGAACTATTGCAGTCTTTTTTATAGATTACATTTGAAATTTCAAGTACCATTTTATTGAAAGATTCAGGATGAAATCAGGTCTGAACCTACTGTTTATGGGGATCAATGTACGATAAAGCCTCAAAATTTGAGCAAAAATACATACGCAGGTAAAAGTACAGCACTTCAGCATCCAGAAGTCATCCAAGAGTTTGAGATACTCTGTGGGCTGTAAGGGTCACTTTTTTATATACTCAATCACAACCACAGGACAGGAGCTCTCTGATTGGTCGATACATCCTTCATTTATCAAGAACTACAATCTATCAGGAATAATATGAGGGAGCTGATGTTTTATTTAAAAATTCACAGCTTATTCACAGCTAATTTTATTTTTTAATTCAAAGAAATATAAGCCAACTTCAAAGGACTGCTTGCTATTCTGATATCCGTTCCAACCAACATATTCTACTACATATGAGTTATTTTCCCTGAGTAAATACTGACCGCTCTGTGTCCCATCCCAGTGTGCCGTAAAGCCCCTCCTCGTGACAGAGGCGTCCGAGCGGAATCGAACCCACAGACGGTTGCTATGGGAGACCAGCACCGGGGGCCTCTCGGTACCACAGAACTTCCCAATCAGAGGAGAGCTTTCATAACCACCATCCCTGAAAAATGAGGACGATACTCATTTGGACTTATCGTATACTACTGCGTCATCTCACATTAAAAAGTGAGTAGTAGTAAAGTAAAAAATTAATCTAGAAAACCAAATGCCTTAAAATTCTACAGTGTATAGAAAAGTATCAAACATATGATATGTCATAGTCATTTTTACCTGATCTCCACAAAGTCAAAGTTGCAGGATGGTGGGCTGCCCTCCAGTTCAAAGTCAGTGAAGTTCAGCATTATCTGCATGTTGACCTGTTTTGGGATATGATTTATGGAGTTGATACATTTCTATTAAAAAAAATACTTTCATAGTGCAGCACAACTGTGCTTTAAGTGTGAAGAAGGTGTGAACCATACAGCCTGTGTTATGTTCATTATCCTTTTGAGCTGAGTGATATACTTCTAAATATTGTGTCTCAATATTATGTTTATGTTTACACCTTATGCCAGTCTTATGTTACTAATGTAGCGTAACTGACCTCTTGACCTCTTGAACAGACTTGTAGGGATACCTCTTTTTAAGTAAACATAGAGAGCCACTCACTTGGTGAGATCAAAGACTCCTATTCAAACCAAGACTTAGATACTGATTAACAACAAATTAACTAGATATTTAGACTCTGACCCCAACAGGTACAGATGATAATGCTTATACATACAATTTATGAAGCAAACTGTGTGTTAATGGACTTAATTATTTGACAATGTGTTTGGATCATTTCATGCATCTGTGTGTGTGTATAGTTTTGGGTTTGAAATGGATTTAGTTATGTCTATTCAGGTAAAACTATGCTACAAAGAAAGTTGATTTTGGGTCATAAATTTGGTTTCATCCTTTTAATTTATGCGTGGCCACTTTTCTCCTCCTCAACGGTTATCTCCTAACAAGGCCTAGTTAGTTTCACCAGAGCTTTTCCAGAGTTTGAAGAAAGAGGTTTCTTTTAAGCACACGCCCATCGAAATATGTGTTTTGACTAAAACTGCTGCTACGATATATCAGAATTTTCAGCCAGATGCATATGTTTTTCCTCTTTGTAAAGTAGTTGTGAAGAACTGCCTTTTTCAAACAGCAACACCTTTATGTTTTTAGACTTATATTTATACAACGTTTTGACTTTTGCCTGTAATTTGCCATTGGTGAAAGTTGTGTTTTTTTACTTCCTAAGGAAAGCCCCAGGTTCCTCCATGGACAGCATCTCAGCTGTTTTGCAAGGCCAAGGCACTAGCCGACCCTTCAGACCACCCGCAGCCCTACAGTCCGGACCGTTTTGGACCCAGTCGGACCATCATGGCTAGATGCACTTGTAAGACTGCACCATCTCACACAGAAGTTGGCTAAACACACACAGGTTTAGTCACTTAAAGTATATTTAGCTCTTAATTCGACACATGCTCCCACCGCTTTCCACCAACCAACCTTTTCCTGACAATTTAAGTTTCCTTTAGACTATTGTCTAAATGCAGGCCGTCATCTTAATCCAAAAAATTGTACTTTCTAAACAATTTCCACTGTTTTAACTGTTGGTAATTCAGTCAATTCATAATTCTTTCTGTTATTTAATATTGGATTATTTGCAGATTTTTAATATTCAAATGCTGTCTGTCGATTGTTTTTTTCAATAAAATTCCGTAAACCACATTTCTCTGTTAATCAGTATTTTCACTTTACTTCTAAATTTAGTCACTGTGATGTTCAAAGAACTCAAAACAATTAACAAAATATAGACAGACTGTTTTGCTACACTATGTTAACCTATGTTCATGACCTTTACTCTACTTTTAAGAGGCCTGTGGCATATCTGAATGTGGGAACCATATGGACACATAATTTACACAAATAAAGGCCGAGATATGTTTATTGAGGTTTTCTTTCTGGCTTGGAGATAACCGAGAGCTAGGGTTAAACCCTGAAGACCTGTTTAATCTTTTGGATTCAATTTGCAACCATTTTAAAATATTTTTATTAAAGTTACATAACTTATTTTGAAGTCCTTGAGTCTTTTTGAAGAGTATGTGAACTCCCTTATTCCAGTCTACATTCACAGAGTGTACTCATCTTCGGTGAGTATGAGCATCACTGCTTTATGGGGTACAGAGAAGAGAAATTTGCCTTATCAATAGAACCAGATTACTAGATGGAGTTTGCGACAGAGTTATGGTGACACTGCTGAGTAATTTATGGGTTTCTATTTTATTCAGTACTGACTTTAAGACCTCAGGGCTTTGTTTAGGTTAGGCCTAACTGCTAAATTAGAGTAGTGTTAAAATTGTACTTACAGTCACCCATTTTGATTTTACAGTAATGAGGGTTTGTTTTGTTTCTGGCTTGCTTGATTTGGTTGTAAGTTGTTTTTCAGTGTACTCATAGACAACAGATCTAAGTTTGTCTTTGATTTAAGTTCTGTACCTTTCCTCAGGATCAAGATATTAGATCCAGAAGTTATAGTCCAGACTCGGACAGTTTGCCAAATGTCTCTCCCTTCTCTTACCTGTATTGTTGCTTTACTGATCTTGTCTACTACTGCAAAAACAATTGTATGCCATCTATATGTGGTGATTATACAGTTGTTAATATTATTATATTTATTTATTTATTATTTGTCCGTATATGTTTTAGTTGTATAGCCTTGTTAGTTGAGTTACAGACCTGTACGATGATCTTGAAGGTGCAGTCCCGTCCGTTGGTGTAATAGTTGGGGTAGTTTGGAGAGAAGAACGAGCCAGTGGGGGAGTTAAAGGTCTCACTGCAGTCTGAGAAAATATTTACACACATTATATCAGTTCTATATTTTTTAAAGCACATTCATGTGTCTTTCTTATAGTGCATGTACCGGTGGTGGCATTGATGGAGACGTATCGGGCGGAGAACCCCTCTGTGGATAAACTGGAGTCAGTGACGAAGAGGAGAGTGAGCAGGCTGTCTGTGCTGGTGACAGAAGGAGGCACAGAGCGACCACAGTATCTACAGAGAGGACGTACACACTCACATTAAATATGGAAAAAGGCTATGAAAAAGATTCATAGATTAGATTTCATAACCAGGTTAAATGAAGCAATATATTTAGGGGTATTAGTATATATTGTTTGTAAAATAGTAAAACAACAAGGCCTGTGCTGTCGTCCCCGACAGCAAAGTGTATATCGGCGAAAACGACCCCACACGTCTGCCCCGTACGTCTGCCCCGTACGTCTGACCCATACGTCGCCCCGTACGTC
>JAVQKC010176080.1:0-12733 GCA_036025475.1 Philypnodon macrostomus
AAGCCGAATTTCAAGTTTAACTTTCTAAGGTAATATGTCTGAGATTAGCGTTCTCATTTCCAAGCTACAAATGAAAGTCATCCATCAGCCATTTCGTTGTGAAGACTGATGGAGGACTAAAGTTAGACACACCTGGAGGGCACACTAAACTGTGTTAAAAATTTAGAAGGCTGTCTTTGTATTGCAACAATCGTTTTAACAGTGCATATAGTAATAGGGCTATTGATGGGAAGGAACCTGGTAAAACACATCAAGTACATATGGATAGAAGCATTACTATAGGCTGATATATTATTTTAACAATGTGATTATCCATCCCTCACTGGTACACTGATAGGCTACTACAAACTAGAGCAGGGGTGTCCAAACTATGGCCCGGGGGCCAAATGTGGCCCGCAGAGCAATTTTCTGTGGCCCTCAAGCTTACCTCTCAATTGGCCCAAAAAGTCTCTTTACTGCTTGTTACTTTACATAATCCAACGAAAAGACAGCATTCAGTGTGTAACAAGCTATCCTTCCACTTTTCTCTGTGGTTATTATATAGAGGAACACTAAGTAAAAAAAAAAAAACTGCCAGAAGATATGTGTCCAGAAAACAGATACAACTGAAGAGGACTTGAAGCAAAATCGGTCACCTCAGAGAGTGGCCCTCCTTGGTATTCCTTTTTGACAATGTGGCCCTCAGTGAAAAAAGTACTAGAGAGTACTGCTGTGTTTGACAAACAAGCAAAGAAATCTGCAAGTTTAGGTTCTAGACAAACCTCTGTTCTGGTCAAATTAAGTTCAGTTTAAAATTTATTGTACAACTTCCATGTGTTTTAGGTTCATATTTTAAAAAATCTAATTGTCCAACATGTATGGAGAAAAAAAAATACATGATTAAATGTTTTTTTTTTGTATTGCCCTGCCCTAGTTTTATTGTATGTGCTGTTGTATTTTTTTCTATCTATATAGCCATATAGAATCAATATTTTGCTACATACCTACAAGAGGAGATGCTAAACATTGTCTTTCAATTTTAAAAGCCTATCTTCCACTTGACAATTTAACAACTCCTTTTACCACTGCATATATTAGCTACTGTTTTTTGGAGCTAGAATAATATTGACAGATTTGACTAGACGCTCCTGTGCTTTTCGAGAAACGTTACACCCAGCTGGGCGCAGGGGCAAAACAGGCAGCGCTAGACAAAAAAATGGCAGCTTGAAATGTTCGGGTTGATGTAGTTCACGGAGAACGCTCGCTTCTCTCAGAGGATCCAGACAGCAGGAGGCAGGCATTCGTACGGCGCTGGACAGATCAGCTTAATTGGAGAAAACCGAGGCAGAGACTGTTGCCGCCGGATTCGTTTAGTGCAGAACGGTGTGAGCAGGCAGGAGACTGTGGCCTGATACGCCGGCTCGGATGTCGACATTTCCTCAACATCACTTTGCTTCCTGTGGCCAAGTGTCAGAAAGGTGAATGTGTAGAGGTAAATACAAACACTCATTAGGGGAAAATACAAGCAAGAGTTTGACTGAGGACACAATATCCGCACTAAAAACATGTTCCTAGACCTCTGACTGCAGCCTGTTAAAGATACAAATGCTTCATACACCAATCAGGCATAACTTTATGACCACTGTAAACACATGTTAGTGGGTGGGATAGCAAGTCAACATTTTGTACCTCAAAGTTGGTGTGTTAGAAGCAGTAAAAATGGGCAACAAAATTGATTTTAGTCTCAGAAGATTGTTGGATGGATTCAAAATCAAAACTTAAGTCAAAACAAGGACTGAAGCAAGGCCAAAGTTGGACAAAATTCACTCAAATCTGACTTATAAATATCTATTTAATCACAACACTCTAGTATGATAAAATATTTAAAAGTGTAAATCTATGTCGTATAGCGTTACTGGAGTATATTAAGACGGATTTTGCTGATTTATATATTGTGCAACCCCAGTCAGTATCTGTCAAGAGTGGTCCAAGGAAGGAACAGTGGTGAATTGGGGGCAGGGGATGCATGCCGGGCATCGTAATATTATGCCTGATCCATCCATCCATCCATCTTCTTCCGCTTATCCGAATTATGCCTGATGTGACTTAATAAAAGTATAAAGTGTATCAGAATGGCTTTTAATTACCCAACAGTTCAATATCCAACTTTGCAGAAACCCTTCACATCAATGTTCGTGGTTTATTTTTACCACCGGCTCTGCAATATCTACTGCTAACATTGATTGAGCCTTGCCCCAGACAGACAGACAGACGTGAAGTGCTAGCCAATTAATACGAGCTGCCTCTAAGTGAAAAAATATGAAGCGAGGTATTGATAAAACAAATGAATTCATTTTAATAAGCCATTAGCACGATGCACAAGGAAGGACGCCAAGCCACTGTGATGAATTCCTCTGTAGTTCAAAATAGTGCAAGGTGCAGCATCTTTCCATCAGATACTAAACTGAGCCTATAAGAAATTGCTGACTAGGCATGATGGTGCATTTATAGTGGAAATGTAGACCTGTCATTGGTCACATCAGAGATCGCTTTTCGACGGACGACAGCGCCTTGAAAGTCTCTCACGAGTCAGCAACAAGAGTGGAGACCCAAGCAAAATAAGAGCTGTAAATAGAACAGAGAACAAAAAAGAAGAAGAGGAAGAGGAAGAAGAAGAATTGCAGGAATGCTTTGAAAAAGATGAACCCTAGTGTTTAGTTGGGTTGGTTTACATTATCTTACCACTGTGACATAAGCCCATTGTGTCTAGTTAGCATAGTTACCATTTTCACCTGATCTCAACTTCACAGCATGAAGAGACAGAAAGATGTGAGCAGCCAACAACCGCTGACGAAGCAACCCGTTTTTTTTCAAAAAGAACACAAATGGACTGTGATCAATGGTTTTGGTTTTTGATCATCCACTTTGTATTTCGTTAACGGATTAAATAAATTGCATATTTTCAAAGCTAATTACCTAACCACATGTCTTCAGACCTGCCTAAACACAAAGTCAAATGGGTATCGAGCCAGCAGCACATACAGGCAGCATGTCTGTGTAACAAATGTGGTTGCAAAAATCCCATCCTGATCATAAATATGGCAGTAGGAGACCAACAGGAGTAAAGCTGAGCCCAACACTATTTTCTTGTTCTATGCAGTGTACAACGAAATACCCAGAGGCACACAGGCAAATGTGTTCTGCTTTAATGCTGCACCAAAAACACAGTGAACATAAACACAACACAGCTGAGAGAGAGGCTCAGTGATCAGACAGACTCAAACAGAAGGCTTATGGTGAAGATGCATTCACTGTGTAACTACAAACACTTGGAGAGAAAGGTCACCTGAGGCCTTATCTTGCAATGGTAAAGACATGAGACCCATATATGGACTTGAACCAGAGATATTTGAGCTCTATACATTCATCTCAGTAAAGTACCCACAGAAGCTTATCATTTGATCCTTTACTGATACCTAGTAGCTGGAGTCTTTGACCCTATCTTGCAATAATGCTAAAAGTCCATGGATGATCCAAATTCTTTTTATTATCATTTGATCATTTCTGACCAGAAAATGTTATCAAAATGTGTCATTTACCTACCAACATACCTCCACAAAGATATAATTGGCAGACTTGAACTGGGGATAGTCTAGTTCAAGGGTAAATGCTCTATGAACTGTACAATATATTATAAATGGGAATTGGAAAATTTTACAAAATCAATTATTATGTTTTTCGAGTTATCTTTAGTGGATGCCAAACACAGCAGTCAAATATTAAACAGGCCACTACACTTCATTGTCGGGTTAGTAAATTGAATCCCACACTAACATTTAATGAAGTCAGGTTATATTTAGTCGGTCAGGAAGAGCACAGGCGTCTTCTGTAGGTGGTATATGAACTGTACATCAGGAAATAACATTTGAAATGTTAGCGCTGATTGAGTTTCTGTGTAGCCCATTCATCGGCTGATTACTGACATGCATAATGCAGCAGATTGAGCTTCTGTAGAAGCATTTCATGCTGTAAAATTTGAACTTTTAAAATAATCTAGGAAACTAACAGTCTGGAGTTAGCTTTTAATAATTTGATCTTAAAATTAAATATAGCTAAGGTAGCACTCGAGACAGGGATGTCAACTATACACTGTATAATAACAGCTCCAGAAAGTCAAGTCTACACAGGTTTGTTGTGACTTTTAAACACTAGTTTTGATTTTCAAGGTTAGAATTGTAGTCACTATAGGTGTTTTCACCAGTTTCTTTGGTTTTTAAGCAGTCTTTAACTTTTTACAGTGCTTTGGCTGATTACTTGGCATGTATAATGTAGAAGATTGAGATTTGGCTACCTTCACTCATGACAAAAAAGTGCCACAACCCGACCGTGATATTCACTATAAGGGCAATAAATTATGTGCAATATTGTACGCCTCAGGGCAGAGCGGATACAGCATTATCATGTATATGTCAGATTCGAGATGGGTTTTTTGTGCGACTCACCCCCACCCCACCCCCACCCCCTGTGTAGCCTGCTACCATCTAGGCAGGACCATCGTGTTGTCAATCAATAATTCATAAATCCACACCCCATAGAAATGATATGTTCTTTACATATGATTAACGCCAGGCTAAATTCAGCACACAGACGCCTCCAGTCCACATTGCAAACCATCTAATATCAGAGGACTGAAGCATTATATATGAAGAGACTGGCATCTTAAAATAGAGCTTATTCTTGGCACAAGATATTGAAAAACTAAAACTAATGTGGATTAAGCCTTTCTTTAATAATTTCCTTCAGTGAGTAACGCTTAGGTAAAGGTTTTATATATTAAGCGTGAAGTGAACCTGCAGACTGCATAAATGCACGGGTTCCATTGGGCTGTTCCGGGTCCCATAACTATAACATACAGTACTGTGCAAATGTTTAAGGCTTTCAAATGTAAAGTGAGCAAGCAAATTTAGGTGCTAATCTGGATATGGATTTAAGATTTTTACAGTTTTCTTTAACCATCAAATTAGCAACTACTTTTACCTGGTTTAGCTCCACAAACCTGATCTCAACATTGCAGAGTATGGTTAACATGAAGAGATAGAAAGATGTGAGCAGCCTACTACCGCTGATGAAATGGTGGTCCTTGTTCTTCATGTAGAACGGGTGGTTTCAATGCACACAAACTAAATATATCAACTGCATGTTTTGAACACCATTTACCTAACAGCAGTCTTCAAACCTTCCCAACACATCTACACAGTACTGTACGCCATGAAGTAGTACAATAAAGTTCTCCTTATTGAACAGGGCTAACCATATAAATCTCATTCTTCAACATGCATTTGTATAAGGTGCCTCTGAACAAAAAGCTTAGTCAAGTGTAGCTTTGAAGCCCCAGGCACTTATCAGTGTGTGAGAGGTAAGATCTGCGGTTGTGGTGAGAAGTATTGGACCACTAGACACGAGACAGGAAGAGGGAGCTTGAGAAAATAAAATGCAAACAGAGACTAAGCACAACTGTCGGGAAAAGAGCAGAGGGCATGCTTAAATATTTATAATGTAAGATTAACTCTAGTAATAGGGTTTAGCTTCACATTCATTTGGCCAAAAAAGGGCAATTTTTAACAGAAAGTACCACCTCCAGAAATAAAAGGTTAACCAGGCATTAAATAAAACCAAATCTAATTCAGGCCCAAACTGTGGCTGTACTAGGACTAACCCCTAAGAATAATAATAATAATTTTGAACCAGTATAAACCAGAACTGAAGTCAGGTCTAAACCATGCCTAACTAAGAACTACCACATACCATCTATCTAGAAGTCTTGTATGGAAACAAATCTGGCTCTTACTTTAACTAAATGAAATCAATTTCCAACTGAGCTAAAATATAACCAATAGCTCACTTAGAATATGTCCTCCTTATATCATTAGCTCACTTTCATTAGTCTATAGCAAGCTTTATACTTCATCATATTGAACCATTGCTTTGACAAAGAGCACCCCAGACACTTTTACATTAAGTATTAACGCTCAATAGTAAATGTGGCTGAATTAAAAATCGTTAGCCCTTAATATTTAATTATAGCCACAAAATGGTTGCCTTTTATGACCACGGTACATTCAGTGCTTTAATGTTTGTGTTCCATGTCCCGTATCCAAGGCCGCTCATAATTGGATGCCTAATAACTTTGATTTAGTGCCGCCAGTGTGTTTTTTTTATTTATTTTGTATTTTTTCACTGCACTTTTAAGGCTTGCTGATCATCATAGTCTGCCTGCTTACTGCACAGATACAAGCTTTTTACATCGCATCAACAAACAAGGAATATATTAGATAAAAGTGAGTAAAAGGGGTTGCCAGGGAAACAGCGCAGTGGAGACTTATGTGTTAATGTTTCATCCATCAAAATGTTGGGTTTGAAAATGAGTCGCCACCAGCATGTTACAAACTGGATGCATGTGTTGAGATCTAGCTGCATTTTCTATTAGTAGAAGAATTTAGTTAACACAAATAATAAAGTGAACAACCAAGACGAAAACTGGACTAAACCAGGTCTGAATTGGGTCAAAACTGTACCAAAACTAGAATTAATCTGTGCCTAAATCAGGACTATATTGACGGTGATATCTTGCTAATGTGAGACAAAATCAGGATTAATGTTTAGAAACTGATTATTAAAAAAATAAGTAAACCAAGACTAAAAGAGGTCCTAATCAGATCTAAATTTGATATAAAGTGAAACTAAAACAGTATAAATAATTGAACTAAACCAGGTCTAAACAAGGTCTAAATCATGGGTAAACCTTTGATTAATGCTAAAAAATAATTACTATAAAAATGACCAAACAAGGACTAAATTAGGCCCTAACCAGATCTGAAGTCGGTAAAAACTGGTACTAAATGAGGTCTAAATGAAGTCTGAACCAGAACTTAGCCAAGATTATTAAGTCTCAACTTCAGCAGGAAAAATGCTGGCTTTAAATTTAATCAAAACTTGACTCAAGGCACATTTTCCATTGTAAGAAGCCATATTGTGATGATGCCATAGGCTGCAGTTGAGTGCAATGACACGAGCGATGTCAGTTATCTACGACATCGTAATTATATAGACAGACAGGTCACCCACTAAACAAGGCAAAGATACAACCTCGCATCTCTTCTTGTCTGGGCTATCAAAGACCATCACATTCAGGGGCAGAAAATAGCCTGCAGCGCTTGGTCCAGAAACACAGCAGTAACACATTGAGTATGACTGACAAGACATGGCGGCCATAATCCAGATTTTAAGATTTGAGATGAGAAATGCATCAGTAACCGTCGGCAACAGCAGCAGGTGAAGTAAACGCACCGCTGCTCAGTCAGACTCAGGATTAATTAGTGTTAGGGTTGAGGAGTGGGAGGCTTGCGTGGGTGAAAGCGGATGTAAGATTGATGGAGCGATAGGTGGGATGTTTTTGGTGGACATTCTGTGTGGAGTCTGTGTGTATTCCCTGTGTTACTGTGGGTTCTTCTCAGGCCATCTAAAGGCATGCATGGGTTAAGTGAATTTGTGTATCTACGTTGTCCCTAGAACATATGTAGGAATGTAAAAGTGAATAGTCATAAGTCTATGTGAGCCCCACCTAAAACCCATAGTAGCTTTGGCTGTATAGCATAACCAGTAGCTCATTTAAATTCAGAATATGTCCACTGTTGTTCAGGTGTGAGGTTGGGGGTTCGATCCGTGTGTATGTCCTCCCCACGCTATTGTGGGTTCTCTCTAGCTCCCTTTCACCGTTGCAACCCTGGTAACTCCTGAAGCTAACCAAGCCTAAGGCCCATAGTTTCTGGCTAGCTGAGGTGCAAGTAAAATAGATACATGATGATGGTTTAAGCTTGTAGACTAATTAGACAGAGGCTTTTGGAGGGCAATTTTCTAAAAGAGATGTTCAAAGTGAGTCTGCATGTCCTCCCCGTTACTGTGGGTACTCTCCAGCTTCCTCCAACCATCTTAAGACATGCATGTAATAAGATCAATCTAAATTGCCTCGGAATCAAAGTCAGAGTGAATAGTTGTTTGTCAGTGCATACTCTGTGTACACCGTGTAAGGCCCATAGTTGGTGGGATAGGCTCATACTGTAACTGGAAGGAAGTAAAAATAAATTTATATAACCACTAGCTTATTGAAATTCACTGCCTGATTAGTTTGCAGGGTTCAGGTTGAGGTGTGGGCGGCTGGTGTGGGTAAATGCTACAGAATACAGATGCAAGCTTGTAGATTGATAGTGATGTAGGTGGGATTTTTTGGATAATTTTCTAAAAAAAAATAAAATAAAAAATGCGCCGATGGGCATGTGGCGAGCCGTCAATAGGAACACCCGATCGATGACACAGTGAGCGGGCCTCACTAGGGATCACGAGGCCGGCAAATGACTGTACAGTGATTTGAAAAGTGGGGGTTGAATGGGGGAAGGGCCTGAGTCAGGAAATCAATGCACATAAAAATGCATCAGCAGTCGTGGCAGAGAAAAATACCCAACAAAAAAGCAGCACCTGTCAATCTGTCACCAACCAAAGTGCCAGCAAGACTTCACTGTTCGCTCACTGACCTCTGCAGAAGTTATAAGTCTAGACCCACGATGACAAGTCAAGTCAATTTACTGCCCAAAATCCATTAAGGGATGCACCGTTAGTGAAATTCTGGGCCAATACTGAAAGCCTAAAATAACTGTTTGGCTGATGGCCGGTGCTGACTTTGTTGTTCTGAGAGCAAGCTGACTAAATGGTAGAGATCCAGCCAACACCAATGTTTAGTGTGGCACGTTTATAGAGGCATTTCATTGTTCAAAGGAATACAAAATAGCTGAAATTAGCATTGTGTGTTATTTTGGTAACTACTTAGCTTTGGTTGAATAATAGTGGTGATAAAAGCTGGGCCTAAACACAGCAATTTGTTGAGTGGATGAAGAGAATTCTCAATGAGGCAAAACTAAACAGCAAAACAAAATAGTATATCATTTGGCTAAAAAAGATATGATTAGAGATTGCAAGCAAAGAGAAAGGAATTTTTGAGGAAACACTTTCTTTATGGTTAAAGCATTGGGTTTGCTGTCTGTCCCCTACTCTCCTCAATTCATCCAAGTTTGGGACCAGCACAAAGTATACAGCCAGCTTGAGGCCCCTCGTAGTTTGACTATTGCATTTTCCGTCTAGCCTGCATTAAACCGAAGTCAGATTTATGAACATGAAGAAGTCTCTAAAATGGAGGTTTCTGAAGTTATAGTTTATAAAGCTGCTGGAGTGATATAAGGCTACACTCCACACTCCGTTGCACACAGAGATTTACCTGCTTCTTCTATGGTAGTTAATGGCAACACCTCTGCGATTCATGCTCCAAAGATTTATCTGGCATAGATGATGTTGTGTGAAAGTTGCATGATGTCAAATTCTTTCTAGGGATATCAATCTATGCTCTACCAACCTGCTCCATAGCAAATCAGGTTTTCATCATATTTTCAGGCCTATGTTAGTCACTATGGCATTGGGCAAGAAATTATTCATTACGGTATCTTACCATTTTGACATAAACCCATAGTTAGTAACCATCGTCACCTGGTGTAGATCCAGAAACCTGATCTCAACATCACTGTGTCTGTCTGGGATTAGCATCAAGAGACTGAAAGATGTGAGCAGCCTACAGCCGCTAATGTAATGGTGAGAATAATCTGTCCTTCAAAAATGTACACAATTGGACTTTTGAAAATCTAAATAAACTGCATGTCTTGAAACCTGCCTCATACATCTGCCAGAGTGGAAGACATACCATGCATTATCTAAAATTTGGTTTTAGATAAGATTAGCAAGAAACATTTTGTGTGTAAAGCAGATTTCCCGCTTGGCACATTAACAACACTGTCTGGCGTTTCTTTAAAAGCCACTGTGACAGCCCTTGAAGAAGATATTCACTGCTGTGGCTTTTGATGCCTCCTGCCTCCTACTTCCTACCTCCTACTTCCTACCTCCTCCACAATGCTGTGACACAGGATTAGCTTTCATTAGCAAAGGCGTAGTAATCAGCTTTGGAGCATAACAGTGAGCGAACAATGAAAGGATCTGGAAGAGAGGCTGCTATGGGTGCACGCGTTTTATGTATGTGACCAAACTGTTAGCAACCTGCACTACAGAAATGTTATTTTAATGGCCATAGCTGATCTGAATATATGCCTCAAAGAGATGGCCATTACAATAGTCAATATTCTATGCTGGGCTTTGATTGAGAACCCCAAATACATACAGTATGTTGTGGCTTGAATTTGATCTGTAGACCACTGTTATGTCCTGGTTTAGGCCAAATTAAAGTTTAGTCCTTGTTTGGACCCAATATATGTAGCGTGTCTTTAGTCCTGGTTCAGAAGAGGGTAAATCCTGGTTTAGTCTTGAATCTATTAGTGTGACTGTTGTGATGTGTTTGGCAGCCGTGGTATGACTGATGAGTTCTGTGAGTCTGCCCCACGGTAACTTTGGCTACAGAGGCAACCATAAAAAAAAGCCCAGAGTAAGTAACAAATCATGACATTGTAAGACATTGTGAGTTGATTTTCAGTTATCATCTATGGACCAAAATTGGCTATGAATTGCCAGTTGCCTTGCTTACCTGTGAAGGAAGCTAGAATCTCTTGAATGAGTGGTAAAAAAAATTCTGGTGATGAGTAGCCTAGGAAAGACTTCTTCAGCTTGAGCAAACAAAAAGTTCAGTCACTAGTTTTGGGCTGGTTTTGTTTGGATTGAAGACTTGGTAAACACTGAGGCCTAGACGTGCACAAAACTCTCTTTATGTAAATGCTCCACTATATTTGTGACTGGCGCTCGTACCGGGAAAGGGCTGAAGAAACAGGTCTATCAACAACATGGAGAGCTATGGAGAGCTGCAGCAAAGCCTTTTATAATGACCAGATGCCATATTGACAAAGTGCTCTTGTAGGTGGCTAGTCCAGAGTGTGCAGTGACATGGGTTGTAGGGAAGGCTGAAAGGAGCAGAACGCATATGCACAAAGTTTGACCTCAAAGAGTAATCCTATACTATAAGCATAGGGAACCAAGTCAAATATATAGTCACCACAAACAAAATCTTCTGCAGATGTTTCCTGGTCAATAAATACATGAACTCAAAGTGGTAAAAACTGAACAGTTGAATGTTAGCATAAAAATAATAATAATAATAATAATAAAGAGAAGTGCGTCCATAAGCTTCATCAAAATAAGGGGGAAAATAAAATAAATGCTGCTAAATTGAACCTTAGAGTGACAAAAAAGAAAAAAAAATGAAATCCCCCCCCAAAATAATAAAGCACTTGGAGAGTGCAGACCTCCACCAAGGTAGCTAATTCCCCCTATATGACCTTCTAAAATAAACTGTTCTACATTGAACTTTCTCTGGGACTGGACACCCCTCCAAAAAAAAAAAATCCTACCTCCAGACGTGATCCGGATTAGTCGCAAAATCTAATAACTTCTTCCTTGTGTCATTCTTCAGCTTCCCTTTCACCCAAATCCGTTCAGTAGCTTTTACAGACACAATTAACATTACCTCCGACAGTGAGAGTGTTAAATCAGGGAAACCAGGGTTGAGTGAGTCCCGATTACTATGCCCAAACACAAAACCTTTTTTACAAGGTCTATGATACATAACACTGATGTGTCCCCGACTACGAGTGCCCAATCTAAATCAATAAGCATTTCTTCATGTTCCAGTAACTCCGGCACACTACTGTTTTCTGAACTCATTCACAGCTTGCCTCTGAGATAATATGCCTCAACAGGCGTGATCGCACCTCCCAAGGAGCCCTCGTTGGCAGCCGAGATGTTGGCATTTCTAGAATGCAATCACTCGATGCATATGGAGGGGATGAGGACCGGGCTATATTTGCACCTGTAAACTGAGCATACCAGACCAAAGACTGACCCACATAACAGCAACTTATGAACTGTAGATAAGCCCCTCATCATTAGTTAACCTTACTTACTCCTCAAAGTAACCTGGATTTAAAAAGTAAGTCTGACTTGCTCTTCTCTTGATGGCTTGTGAACCATGGCAAACCCTTCCAAATATAAAACAATAGCCATATGTCAAATGGTATTCCTCGTCACTGTGTCAAAAAGCCAAGGGTGGTTTGAAGAAAAGCAAACAGGCTTGAAATGGACTTGCTCATATTGACAAAATATACAATATGACAAATTCAAACATGGGGCCACACGCAAAAAGCATCATTCTTACAGGAAAAGGTGCGTGACAGTATTCGTTCCCGGCAGATTGACTGAATTTGATGCGTGGACTGCTGCTAAATCCTGGTTTAGATACAGTTACATACAGTTTGGTAGTTCAGAAGTCCATGGTTTAGTCCTTGTTTCCTAGTTCCCAATTAATAATTCCTAGTCCTGGCTTAGTCTGGATGAGTTCTGGTTCAAACCTGGTTTTAGGCTTTGTTTATTACTTGTTTAGACCTGGTTTAGTCCTTGTTCAAATCTAGTTTAGACCTGTATTAAGACCAGTTTTAGTGCTTGTTGAATCCTGGTTCAAAACTGACATATAGCTTGTTTAGTCTAGATTTAGACCTGATTTAGCCTTGGTTTAGTCCTCATTTTAGCTCTGTTCATTAATAATAATAACAAGGCCTGTGCTGTCGTCCCGACAGCAAAGTGTATATCGGCGAAAACGACCCCATACGTCTGCCCCGTACGTCTGCCCCGTACGTCTGCCCCGTATGTCTGCCCCATA